>QDHC01000749.1:905879-929211 GCA_013186455.1 Papilio dardanus tibullus | reverse complement strand
TTGGCGACCACCGTGGGGTTTTAGTCGGTGCAATCCCGTCATAACCACCCTTGTCCCCGCAAGGGTGGTATGCGTTAGGCATTTTCCCCACGAAAAAAAAAAAAAAAAAGATACCGGCACCCATCTGCAGTAAGTCTGGTTTTGAAGATGTCCATGCGCATCAGGTCAATTAAATCCATACAATATTGAGTAGGTTGGATTATAGTAGAAAATTTAATTGTAATTTACATGTGGTACGTCTTGAGTCTCGTTAACTGGAAAGGAATATTCGATGTCACGTGTGCACGTTAATTTTACAAAGAACTTTATGTCTCGCAAGTTCAATTTGTATAATTTGCAAATGTGTGCAGGTCGGCCGCATTATGTATGAATAATGCAAATCCCAACGCACGTCTATTCGCGAATTTCAGTAATGCTTTGTCATATAATTTTACATTCTGCATCATTCCAAATCGCTGTGGAATATTTACCAATTTATAAACCAATCATCAATAATTTAATTAAGCTAATAATTATTTAAATTAGTTCTCAGTGACATACAAGGTGGACTAGTTTTGAAATGACAGACTCTAATATTGGTTTTGATACATCTCCTTAGGTTATATTAATATTATGGAAAAAAGTTTAAAAACAATGTGACAGATTTGAATATTACGTATTAAGGTACTATGTAGATATGCATGTATAACTTACCTAGAAATACCAATTTTATATGCCAAAAGTTAAATACCTCTGAATGAGATGCTATCAAACATGTAAGTTACACAAAAGACTAGATAAGACACAACCACACGACTGTACTCACTTTGTAGTAAATTTACAAAGCGATTACTATGATATAACTATTTAAATTAACTCCTTTGAACTTTATGCATTTTGATAGTCGTTCATTTCTAGCATTAACGTATATTATATCTATGACAGCAATTTCAAATAGGTTTCTAAAAGTGGTGGTATTTCAAAAGGTTCTGAAATCTTAGGTATACGTGTTAAAAACTCAAAGAACAATGTCCGGCTAAGCCTAGCTGTTCTAATACATTATAGTACTTACTTTATACTACTTAAAATACTTATTATTGTTTTCTAGTGTTTGTTTCGCCAAGTGTGTTTATTTGTAAGGATTTCTCGATGTGTTAAGTAACTCATTTTCCTTATTCGATCAAATATGTATGTCCGGTATTCAAAGATCCAACAAAACGGTCTACAAAAATATTAATATTGGACATCGTCGAATCCAATATTTTGCGACTTGTATTTTATTACATTGATTTATTGTGTTTCCCAAAAATTTATACTCATTTTATATCTTCGGTCGTAAAATTGGATGATATTACAAAGTTATTTAGTTAATACAAGTCGGATTTTATTTTATTTAATTTGTATTGTTTTTATTATATTTTATGTATCTATACAAATAGTACCCTAATATCCCTTTAGGCATAAATTACAGCTTAATTAATAAACACTTTTTATTTGGTAATTACTTTACCAGAAAGATTAATGGAATTAACGAAGAGAAGTAGATTTTTTTTGCAGATGAATAAAATCCACAAAAAATATGAGCAATAAAAATCAACTCACATAATAAGTTAGAAACTTTGTTAAGCAACTTATGAGTATCATATCACGAGTGTTGGAAAACTTTTAGAAGTTTCGTTTCCCCTTGTTAATACTTATAATATGATAATCTCCTTTGTGATAATCTACGAAAATGAGCAAATATATTATAGTAACGAATAAATGAGCATTAATTTCTTTTAAGCTGAATGTACACGGTAAATACAATTACAAAGAAACCTCTTTCAGTGAGACAATTATCGCGGTCACTCGGACTCTTCCTTATCCAGGCTCGACTGTACATTAAAAATGACTGAACTGTTTTGATTTCAAAACTTGCTTAAGCCTTGTTTGTGCCAGAATAATATTTTAGTCGAATAGCAAGGAGCTAGTATCCGAACAAAGGATTTACTAATCTACACTACTAAAATGTTGCTGTTAGGACACGTTTAGTTACTAAATTACTACTAGATTGCTACTCGACTAAAATACTATCCTGGTGTGTACAAGGCTTAAGTCTATATTACGCAAGAGTTTCGTTTTAAAAGATTTAATACAGCTGTAATGAAATAATTATAAAAGAATTGAACACAGTGAGGGATTATTACATTTTGTGAAAGACATTGAAAACGTGTTTTGAAAATACTTAAATATTAACTACTTTCAATGTAAAAAGTAACAGAATTTAGAGACATTTGTACAGATCTAAACGCGTTATAATAAATTGCAAACTCACTAGTAAATAAATGACCGAATGATGGTCGCACGGTTTTGCAATTTTTAATTTCTATATCTTTTATATTTCATCTAACCAAGTTTTATACTTTAAAATTTTCCGTCTCCTTTTATGTAGTCCATTTAATTTTTTGCTAGGCGTTCTCGTATTCGGTTCTGCTCCCAAATATTGTCATAAATATTCATGAAAAGTAAATGTAAGTGATGTAAATTAACATTACATAATAACATAGATTGTTTTTTTATAATTTTGGGTTTGCGGTTTAAAAAATTAGTAATAAAATTTGGGATACGAAACCGTCGCTCACAAAAGCACCATAACCCTGTCCATCATAACCATAAGTTGGTTTTGGCAGTCCTGGTTGTATTAAAACTAAAATTAAATTAATTTAATTGAGCATAATGCTTATTTGAACTTGTTGTTGACAATACTATAAAAAATATATTTATCTCAGAGTTGTTGAATTTAATTATACCAACATTTCTAAATCCCGAAGCCGAAGAGAGTAATTTATTTGGCGAAGTTAGGAACTACTGTAACGGAAAGAAAAACCGCGCTTTGGCAACTTGTTCACAATTTCTCAAGTGATTCATGGCCTTGGATTTATTTCTCGCGATAAATAAAATGGCTCTTATCTTGCCTTTATTTTTCTTCGTCTTACAAATGCCTATAAATGTTTATTTAATTAAAGTAAAATAACTTCTACTATGCAACGTAAAGATTTAACAAATTTTCGCCCCTTACTCTTTTATTCTAAAATATTAGCTGGTCCGGTGTACCGTTTGCTATTAAAATAGAAAAAAATCTTTAACTAAAATGAGGCTAAAATTTAGATTAAATGAGCTTATTCACCTCTATTACCATAAATATTAAATTATTTCATGAAATATAATACGTCTTGATGAGGCGTGAAAAGGAAGGTAATGCATTGTAAATAGAATGTGCCTTTTATTATTCTGAGAGTATGTTACGTGTTGCTTGAATACTTAAATGATACGTGGAGCCGTGTGATGAGATTTGTGCCCTTCACGTGAACTCCGCCTTTTCGCACGTTAAATATTCGCTCGTGTGTATAAAATTCGAGCCTTTATTAAATTTGGTCTCAGAATACGCAAAATTTTATACCAATAACTAAACTGATTAGAAAAAGGAATGTTCTTTTATTCATATTTTTTGTATGAAAAATCAGGAAATATTAAAAAAATGCGTGTATAAAATTTGTGTCACTACGTAACTTAAGGAGCGGCAGAATGGATCAATTGTAGCTTATTACAGTTTGTTTGTTGTTTGTTGCAGCCGGAAAAAAGGCTAAAGTTAATTTCCGAAAAATAATAGCAGCGGATGATACGGGCATCGGCCTAGTTTAAAATAAATTAAGGTATGTGTGAAAAGGCTAAGATAATATGATATTGCGGTAGACGAGGGCGTATCCTAAACGTGATTAATGTTCCCGTACATCAGCGGTCTTTGCGTCCCACGGGTATTAACCCAATTAATAGACCTGCGTGTGTTTTTGCTTACACCGTAACACATCACAGTAGGTAGCGTAGCTAACCACCTAATAGCCATATGGTCAAACACCTGACTTATCGAATAAATGAATCCTGTGGTTCGAATTCTACAGAGATTTCCCCGTAAATAGACAAATACTTAACTACAAGATTTAAGTGAATAATATTCGTTCTAAGTTTTATGGCCGTTTTCACCAACAACCCTTAATTTAAGGTAAGCCTTAACGCATATTGAATGTCACCTAACACTACTTTCGTTTTCACCAACAGTTAAGTGTCACTTTACACCGCAAGCGATCCGATAGATTTAGGGAGACCCTTAAGCAAAAAGACGCCTATCTAAAATTACTTTAGGGGTTGGTTGGTGAAAACGGCTATGAGACTAACAATTTATTAACACAAACACAAAACTATATTGAAAACAGTATTTGTGTTCTTTGAGAACCATGATTTGTGACTGTCTACTGGATGAGATAAAGAATTGCGAAAGCGTTCGCGTTTTCAAGAATAGACTGAAATCACATACTTTAGCTTGTACTCGAGGATGCGAACGCTGATGCATTTGTTGTGCTTTGAAAGTTTTGATTTGTTCCAGGTAATATGTGCGGGTACAAAACCCGAAATAGTATAAATTGTACTTATTATAAAAACTTGTAAACGTATGTTTTTATTAGTAAATAAAGATCTATAAACCTAAACCTAAAAAGTAGGTAAGTAATAGAAGTACGTAACAAATGAATTGCATCATCAAGTGATCGTTTTCAAATACCATCAACAGTTTAAAATAAATCGTTGTTTGACCACAATCTGTGATGTTTTGCATTATTAATGCACTTATAAGAGTAGATTAAACTTTAATCTCAACAATTGGCGTGAGTGCTTGTTTTACTGATGTGTGATCGATGGTAATAAATCGTCGGGAGTTTCGCGGTTAACTTCACGCTTGGATTCATTCATTTAAATGCTCTCCGGGTCGCACCCGCGGAGCGACGAGACTCGATGAATTTCTAAGGTCACGATTTAATATTAGACGCTGGATTAAAAGAAAATCAAAATAATTTACTGTTGTTTTTGGAGTTTGTAAGTAATAATAATATTAATGTTTTCTAGCATTTTTCGCTTCATTTAATCAATCTAAGCGAAAATCACTTTTAGTTCAAAATAAATTATAAATATGGTAATGTTCTTTAGCAAATTACAATATTTTATTACCATTAAATACACAGTATTTGTATTTACGAGGTTATATTTACGTATAGATATTCAACACAAAAAGAGTTTTCATATTTAGTTTACGTCCCTTAACGCTGTAATAAATGAGATTAAGTTGATAATAAAAGTGAATAAAGAAATGGCGGCCGCGCGCCGACTACCTGAGCTGAAAGTGTAATGGCATATTATACGCCTCCTGATGCAATAATGTCCTGTTATTTCTATCTTGTATGTACTGTTCATTCTAAGTATATTCTATGTGTAATATCTAAAAGGTCACTTTCTATTATCATTAATCTCTAATGTAATATATATAATGTCTTCACTATGCCAACGTTTAGATAATGTGTTCTACTCGTAGTACGTTTTACATTATTTTCATTGTGTTAATTTTCAAATTGGTGGTATAAGAAAAAAATTCTAAACAAAATCCAAAGATATATTTAAGGGAAACTGTCATGTAGCATTTACGAGATTGTACTTTAAGCTTCTTAGAAAAGTTATATTGTTTTGAAAATGTGACTAAATTGTTACCAGACCGTGTATAAACTTATCGGAAGTCTTTAAAAATATTTATAGGCGAGTTATTCTTTTAGTGGTATATTATGAATTGTGTTCCGTTGTAAGATATGCGAAGCACATTAGAAAATAATTTATAGGCAATTAGGGTAACATACTTGTACGCATGGGGCCATATATTACATGAGAATAATTTATTTTTCTGCATCTAAAAGAGTTACATTTTCTCTTTCAATTTAAAAGAAATATTTTACCTATGACAAAAAAGTTGAAAAATTCTATCTAGTTCTCTTATTACGAAGTTAATATTTTTAGCATACAGTTTTAAAAGTAATAGAGTTTTGGGCATTCGTTATTAATTTGACTCAATGAATCTTGTGTTAGAGATAAGAAATTATTTAAAATATTAAAATAATGTATCTATCCCAACTTACTTTTAGCAACAGCATAGTTGCTTAGATAGCAATGTCGTTAGTGGTGTCGAAGTAAGTCTTCGTAAAGTTTGGTTTAAGCATGACAAGTTTTGCTGCTAACTTAGTTTAGCAAGTCGCTTAGTTTTCTTTACTTATTGAAGTATTGGATGCAAAACCTCTACAGCAACTCTCTCTTAACATAAAGTTAAACTTATGGAAGAACACGAAGATCTTTCAATGTTCCATTGCAATACAAAATGATGAACTTTATTTTATTTATTGTTTGTCTAGCAACATGGCATCTGGAATTTTATATGGTAGCATCTACTCGAGTTCTTTAAAGCCTCAAGTTAACAGTTTCTGCTTCGAGAGAGCATCAGCATATTTCACAATTAAATTCATAATTTTAAATAATTTTATATTATCATAGTATAAATTAAATTGCTTAAAACATATACATAACTGACATTTAACACAACATAATTCAGAAATCGTAGAGAATTAACACGCGTACTAATGGAATATTAGGCTCGGTAAAGTATGACAAGGGTATACGGGAATATCGAACTAATGATATATTTGTATCACAAATGGTAAACATATTTAGACTCAAGGCCTCTTAATTTGTTTTGCATGAATTAATATTATATGAAACAATATTGAGTTAAAGAATTACTAAAATTGAGTTAATACTACAATGTCGGAAGAAAATACATACTTATAGCAACCTATAGGAGAAGGGGTTGACTAAGCTAAGGAGAGATGAGCGTATTCATTTGAAGAAATAAAGTAAATCCTTAAAATATTTTCTACTAAAGTGTTCTTAGGAAGTATAAAAATAGTTTTGGCTTTTTCCTTCAATTTCTATTCAGATCCATGTAATTACAATCCAAAATTCAGTCATTTATCGATGATCTTCATGCATGTTTAACGCAATACAATGTTTCAAAACTTATACTTCGATTTAATTATACGCGTACAACACAATAATACATTGTAGGATACAACAACGCTTGTAATAAACTTTATCAATTTAAACCCATAGTCGGAGAATTATGATTATTGCGCGCCCCAAACTAGCATTAGTACCATAACTTGTGCGAGACTTGCTCTGATGCTTCCTGTACACGACGTCGTCTTGTCTCGACATATTGATAAATCTATTCTATGTAATATCTTCCACATGTAACTTTGGGTTTCCACATTCGAAACAATTGTATAAAACATATTATCTTCTCTGTCACTCTCTTTGAAAATAATAGAGGTAACAATATATTTTTAAGAATGTTTCAATGATAAATTTCACGGTAATATGACAATGTTCTTTGAACGCAGGATTTGTTTTAATAATTTCTTGCTCTTCTTTTTAAAGCTTCGAATGCTTCTTTAGCTCTATATTTTATGAAATTATTACAACAAAGTCTGTTATTATATTCGTTTGTGAATTATGATTACAGTATTGTAAAGCATAGTTCGTATTCTAAGCGATTTAATTTAACGAAGCCAAGCAAGCGGAATGCCTTTATGAATGTATCTACGTATCAGTAAAGATATGTACGAGGAACATACCGAGCGTGTTTCACTAATTCCTTGCCGAATATCTTCATAAATACACATGTCTATATTTTAATGATTTATTCACATTACAATTTACAACACAAAAAAAAAAACAAGATAAGTAACTCTTTCGTTGTATAAGTTCGTACGTTTCTTTGTGATAATTCAATGTTTTTATTTCTGACGGAAACTTTTATGTAACAGGAGTAACTATGTTGTTAATTTCGCACTGTCAGTCGTATAAATGTAATGTAAAAGCAGGAATAACATATTTTCACCAATGTATTTATTACATAGGCGTAGCTAAACAAGTATGGAGACGTCAATTACGGTGCCAGGAGTTATGCAACGCGGTGGTAACGAGACCTGTCAGTGGTTTTATTCCGCTCCCTGACAGCCGCCGTCCTATTTTGAGCCATTGTAATTTCCATGACATAGTTTCCTCGTAAATAAAATGCTTGCTTATTTATCAAACAAGTGACTGTTATTTTAAAATCTAATTGACTGACTATACCCATGACACTATACAATGATATTTTAATTTTGCTATAAATGAGTCGTATATTGTAATTGATATACAACTGAGTTACAAAAAATTAATTGTGCCTTTTTTCATAAAAAATAAATCTACTTTCGTTATTAGGTTTGTAGGAAATGGCTTTGTGAAATAATACGTCGAAATTGGATAAAATAATAAAAAAGGTAAAATTTTATTTACTTCATATTCCGCAGCTTGGAAACGAATAGAATTTAAATATTTAATAGTGCAGCTGCCCAAATTGTACAGAGACTGCCTGAGACTACTATTGCGGTCAGCTCACAACCTTTCTTATTACCCGTACTCGTATTCCAAACGCAACATCCCGTATATGATAAATAAATGAAAGTAATAGAAAGCATAAACTATAATTATACGCAGTTTAAAGTCTACATACATTTCTTCGTATATATGGGGCTAAGTAAAAGAGAAAAAAGATATAAATTTTTAATACTCCTTGGAAAAAAGGAATGAAACAACAGCAACACATATTTAAATACTTCTAGCCACAATTATTACACATAAATGATTAATTAAACATCTATACACATTCCTTTAATATTGTTTGTCTCGTGTAATGAAAAGGAACTCATTTTAAACCAAATCCCTTCAGTTAATGCGGATATAAGTGGATACAATCAAAACAAAGTGATGCTTAACTTTGTCAATGACCGTAATATTTGCTTTGCCGCGAAAATTGTTACCGCGTACGCTGTAATATTGTTACGTAAATGTAATTACATATATTTAAATTGTGAATTAAATGTAAATAAAAGTAAGGTAAATAATAATAAGACCTTTACTCCTCGTATATTTGTTTAAATAAGTAAATTAAGTTTAGGATTTTATGTTCAGATGTTTTATATTTTTATATCAAGTAAAGTTAAGCCGGCTATAGACGTCCAGTTTTTTAACTGTACACTTAAAACTGACGTACACACATCAATTTGAACTGCACAGTCGAACTATACAGGTCTCAGTTTTACCTATATAAGTCAATTTTAACTGCGCAGTCGAACTGTACAGTTAAAACTGTGCATTTAAAACTGAGCGTCTGTAGCCGGCTTTATATTCGACAGTTTAATAATTGGTAGTAATTGAAAATTACTCTAATTACTGATAACTAATTCGGTCAATAAATTCCGTTATAAAATAAATTATTATTAAAATAGTTTTAATTTTCTAAACTTAAGTAAGTGGTATATATTCTACTTAAAGAGTTCTATTGCTTTACACATAGTGAGAGCGCTAGTGTTCCAGCATTGTTACTAAACTAAATCGCAACTTAATATGTTAATACTCGGGAAACTGCATTAACCACGATCTTCTGCATTGTATTCTTACAACGGCTTTTTATTGACGTAATATCTACACAATAACGTAACAGTGTTTTTACAAAACGAATGGTAGTCAAAATGGTTTTTGAGCAATTCGTTTTGGGGTGTTAAACCCACGGTTATACTAAACAATAATTAAATAATTTGAAATCGCTGAGAAAAATCGACGTTGTTAAATTCAAAATGGATAAAATACAGTATAAAAAAATGTTATTCAATATTTACATTCGTTAATAATAGCTTTATAACAATAGTTTCTAATCACTTACGAAACGTTATTATGAAAATAATTTATTCCAAAAATATATCGGCAAAATTAACTCAAGTCCAAAGAATAAATCTTTCGTAATCTCGGCTTGAATTGACCCTGATCGGAACGATTTACGTAATATTCCTTGTTTCAATTTTGTATAAGATTTGGGTCCCTTGGCTCTTATCGCTTTGATGCAGACGAATCCTAATAAGGTACTCGTATTGATTCTATGAATTGCTTTATTCATGTTAGTCAAGACTTGCGACATTTTACTAGATTTAAATCATTCTAGCTATTTTATTTCATTATAGATTATTTTTGTTACATTCTACAAGGAACGATAAGTTTTTTATACAAAGGAAAAGTCATGTTTTTATTTTAATTCTGGAGAAATAAGCTAGTATGATATGAACATCAAATAACATTTTCAATGCTCAAAGACACGCGTACTGCAGCGCTATAATATAATTTAAACATCTCCAAATCCCTGTGGCTTGAGCCGCTTTATGACAATGTTAATATAACTTTATTATTAGTTTAAAACATATCACGAATGAGTTTATAAACACATCATAGAAACAATACAACTATGTCTACCATTACCTCATATTGCTTAACTTTCAATTGACTCAAAGCCCCTTCAAGCAATATAATATTACAACAGTTTATTTTATTTCGAACTGTTTTTAATAACATGCTAAAGTAGAATATGCTTAAAAATACGACCACGAAAATATGTATTGTGGCAGTAATTTTATCAAAAACTTTACTTACATTTTTTTATAATTTACAACTTTGTCCCTTAATTGACATAGTCGTTATTTCCATTTCAATGAACCTTTGAGAACTTACTTAAGCAACTTTAAATGGGAATTTGAATTTATAAGACTAGGTGACAAGCTCAACACATTTCAAATCACGAACTCATCAGAATACTATCTAGGCCAGCCGCCCAGACGCTGAGCCCATACCGACCTTAAACTTTTCTTAATTTTTGTTTAATGATTATAGAAATACTTAGACAACGTGTTCCAAAATTTAACGTTAAGCACTGTCTTACTGGCACTGGCCAGTGCATCACCATCGGTAGCTACATAGGGAAAATAAAAAAAATCAAAAACAAAAATGTTTCAAAGTGATATTTACTTTTTTTAATTTAATTGTACTTTAATACTTTACCCCTTTCGATTAGTCACTGATTAGATAAACATGTAAAATATAAAAAGTAAGTGACGGATACTACAAATAGCATAAGTAATTAGTAAAAACAGTGCAGTGACGCGTTCAGACAACATGTCTGCGGCTGACAAATAAGCAGCCTCTTTGTGACCCGGATACCGCCCGTAGCCCGTATCTCGCAGCTCGTAGCTCGTAGCTCGTAGCCCGTAACTCGTAGACGAAATTTCTTTATGCAATCCCTTTATTTTAACAATAAACACTTCGCGTTTCTGATCTTTAAACACTAATTAAATCTCCAAGTGTTAAACAAAGTGTAGTAACTTAAACATTAATGTTTGTCATGACTACCTTTATTTCAAAAGTCACCAAACTGTAACTTCATTTGTGCTATATTTTCCGGGTTTACCGCAACCACTGCAGAAAGTTGCCGCGGGGTTAGCTGAGGACTCGTTAGTTCCCCCACTTAATTTCATAACTCCGAAAGTACGATACGACAGTTGTAACTATAAATTAATTTATAAAATAGGCCGCATATTCAAGTGCGCTCGGCTGCGGGTTGTAATTAATCTATTTCGAGTCGGAGGCGAACCTTGTTTCAGTTTGACTCTCTTGTGGTTTTGTAACTACATCTTATATTCAAATAAGTTGGAAACTGCTGCTTAGGAGAGGACTGCACTTCTAAACTAATTTACCTTTATCGCTCGCGCAATTTGAATTGTGAATGTTTTTGTAATATCGCTTTGAAATATATAACTGGTTCTACTACTTTAATGGTTTCATGAAGTCATAATAGAAGACTTTTGAAGTGTCATACCTTGAGAGAAGCGCAGAAACATAGCATCAGGTTGATGAAATTGATATGTATTAGATTTTTACAATGTAAGCAGTAAGACAACAAACTGCATTCGTATGATTTATCTTTATAATATTTGTTTAAAATTTTTGACATTATTACAATGTAATTTTATTAGAGGCAAAATCTTCGATAAAAAATTCTAAGGAATTTACAATTAAAACTTAAGAACGTTGGTATTTAAAGAATGCAAGTAAAACGAAATGATAAAATCCGTCCCTGTCGTGGCATTCGCATCAGGCTAATCTCCGACTCGCTCTTTGTGCTCGGAGCCATTTTAATTTTGAACGCCGGGACCTTGTCTACATCTCGACACATTTAAACGAAGGGCCTAATGCTGTAATTCAATACTGCAATGTACTCGTAACAATTAATGAAATTAAATTTCCTTCAATTCAGAACCTAGTATACGAAATACCGTAAATTTTCTCGTTCGGGAATATTATTAGATGAAATATTTGCAATAATAATAATGTTTTGAGATCTGTATTGTCCCGTGACAGTGTACCTATCCCCTGTCACATTTGGACTATAATTGGCTTGGTGAAAGGATGTCAGTTAAGTTAAAAATACGCCCGAGTTTATATGGCTTTATTTACTTAAATATTCTTATGTAGACGCTACATTATGTCAAAGGGTGATAATAAGTGTAGTATAATGCAATACATTAATTTATAACAAAACTAGCGACGCCACGACTTCGCACTTGTTATTAGTATGGCTGTTATAATCAACGTTTATAGTTTTTCTATAGTGTATTTAGTATCAGCACTGTACCCGGGCGAAGCCGGGGTCGGTCGCTAGTGTATTATACATGAAAACCTTCCTTACGAAACACTCTATCTATTAAAACCGCATCAAAATCCGTTGCGTAATTTTAAAGAATCAAGCATATATGCTTGATTCTTCCCTATATATAGGGACAAACATGCAAAGGCTTTATTGTTTTATACTATGTAAGGATAAGGATAAGGATAAGGATTAGATATTCACCTATGTCATTGATCTACTCTAGTTTTTTCTAAACTAAACCTAATAGCACTCTCGAGGTTTGGTAATACTCGTATGTTTCAATCACGCTTGTGATTTATGCCCTCTCGAGATACTCAAGTGCCTAATTTGGCTCTTTCTAAGAATCTTTTAACGAAAAAAAGTTTTCTTTCTTAAATCGAACTCGTAAATGTAGAAAGATATTTTGTTACTAAAATTCTAGTTTGTTAATTTATTTGCAATTATTACTTCAATTAATGAGGTAGAGATATTTCTAAATGTTCAGCTCCTTATTTTTATTAATTGTAAAGACCTAACAAAGTTCTTGAATTGAAAAGAAAATATTTTCTCTAATGATTCCACTTTTTTAAATTTTCTTAACAGGGCTTACATTGAGAAATAATGGACGACAAGCTTAAATCGCCTGAGGCTATTTTTCATTTTTTGCTAGAACGAGAAAACTCAATATTTCTATTGTACCTTCAATAATTTGTGTTAAACATAATATGAAGAATTTTTTTTCGTTTGTAAAAATTAAACAAATACCAGTCTTTAATAAATACTCAAAAATTTAAACTGGTTTGATATTAAACAATAATTTTTCTTTCGCAACATTTTTTACAATACATTTTAACAACGATATTTATGTGGCCAATTACCGTTTCATGTACTCTAACAAGTAAACTCGATATAAAATGTAAAGAATCGGTTATTAAAAAAAATCTATAGTAGATAAGCTACATAGCTAACTAAATTACAATTTCATTTTCGTTGTTGTTTGAGTTCTGTACACTTAAATATAATATTTGAGTGTGAGTTCGCTGTAGGTTGCAAATTGGACTTAATTACGCTTTGAAGTTAGCGCCGCTGTTGAACAAGACAGCTGCAACAGCTGCACTACTATCTAAAATTATAAGTGCTCAGTTTTCTACACTTGTACACTCAACTTTTTTAAAACTCATTGACAACTGTTTTTAATTAGAAATAATAGAAAAGTTATAGCAGTTCTACTAGACACTTTGCCAGAGAATTTTGCCAACATTGGCAACCCTACATTGGTTTCTGAACTTCACTTTTGATATGCAAGAGAACCAAAGATCCTGTGTTATGTTGTACGTTGTACCATATAACTTATGGAAGGCGCAGTAAAGTTTCACTTGGTTTAAATTTGTGGTTAGATTAGAAAGATGAACAGCGTAGGACCGTTTTTATTCGGATGATAATAACCATCTAAAACTTAGTGATACTAATAACTTATAAGTAAGCAATTCTTAAGATGTAAGCATTAGAAATACCTCAGTATAACTTTTAGATGTATAAAGTACTGAGCTGAGTTGGCTGAAGTGACGTGTTCCATGATTAAATACTGTGTCGAGTCGCGTGCCTCGGCATAATGAGCTTTACATCAACTGAGAACTTAAATCTTAGCCTATGTATTATTAAACTTGTTTATTTATGCAAGGTGTTCTCAGAGGATAAGTTAGGCGCAAGGAAAGTATAACTACAATAGTATTATTACGTTATACATACGTAATAAAAAAACTTACAGAATTGAGAACGTTTTTCTTTTGGAAGTCGGTTAAAAATGTAGTACGCTGTAAAAAATTGATAAAAAAATTATAGGTATCATTCTAATAAAACGTTAATTTACTTCTGATTGAAATCTTATGTTTTGTTTAATTGAGCTGTTTTATTCATTATTTCAATTAAGAGATAAAAAAAAATCTAGTGGCGTATAGAACTCGAATGAATAGTGTTATTGGAAACTAGCTGGGATATTGTATACGTTAAAATGGTTTGAAACGTCCGACAGAGGGCAGTTAACGTTGATGTGTATTGGCTATACAGTTTTTTTGTTTTATTAATCGACGAGTTGCTGTGTGGCTCTTATACGTAACCAAAGTTCGCATCGATGAGTTAAATATGATCTTCGTTATAGTTCGATAAAAATAATTACTTAGTATTAAGTAATTATTTTTATTGAACTATTCTTTAATGCGTTATGAGAAAGTATTTTTATTGAAATAAATGTAATAAAAGCTGAAGTGTCAAGAAGTAGAATCTTTCCACATAGCGGGCATTGGAGAAATGAAATAGAAGCAAATCTTCTCAACGTGTACCTACAACATTCACTTGACCCGGATTGCAGGCGACGAGCAGCGGGACGCATGCCAACTTTAATTATCTAATTAAATAATAGAATTAAAAGAAATGTAATAAAAGAAGAATTATAAATATTGTTCGTTATTTTATCTTGATGCGAAAGAAAATCTTTTAACAGACAATATTACGCAGTGTGAAAATGTAAAAGTAATGTTATTCCTTTCCCAGGATTAATTACATTGTTTAAATACTTTACTCAGACTTCAGAAACTGTTAAAACAAAACAGATTAACTGGTTTTTATCTGGCTTGAAGGCGTTTAGCTTTCATAGTATAAGCAAATGTAATCAAAATTAAATAATCATTTGGTGACATGTCGTAATAGAAATAACTAAATGTCTTTACCAACATTATATGAAATATTTATGTCTATAAAAATACATTTTAGACTTCATTTTATTTACTTAAAACGTCCGACATACGAATTTCGAAGAGAAAATATTAGATGCCAGCACTAAAATGTACAATTTAAAATACAACTTAATCGTCTACTCGACTCTGATGCAGTTTATTTTTCACTCTGGTGCGCTGTCAAATCTTTAATCATGGAGCTGTTTGAAAATGCATTGAGCTTTTACGACACTATTCGTGTTTGAAAATATTTTACAATTCACAATTTATTTTAGCAACGAAACCAATGTCGGACAATTTTTGTAATACAAATAAATAAAATACCAAAAAAGTTCAACTTAATTTCAAGGTTGAATATTTAGAAACTATTCATATAATTTATTTAAGCTTTTTACAATCGATTTAAAACCTATTTAATATTGTAGCATGTAATTATTTGGATTCATAAATATTATATCACTTTCTATTCTACTTCAACAAGTACATATATAACTAAGCTTGTATTTTTATAATAAGCTCTCTATTTTCAAACAGCACATAAAACAAGATTTGTCACTCGATATTAAGTCTTTTCGTGGACGGTTTCCACAATTTAAATTTTAAATTTAAAGCTCATATCCGTACCATAATGAGTTTATTCAAATTGTGTCTCAGTAACTTTGCTTTGGATGGAATATTTTGTAAAGTATTTCAAAAATATAAAGAATTATGACTTTAAACTCTCGAATATCCTTATTCTTACATAGTTTTAAACAATAGCGCTTTTTTATGTTTGTCCCTATATATGCTTGAATCTTTAAAACTACGCAGCGGATTTTGATGCTGTTTTTTAATAGATAGAGTGATTCATAAGGAAGGTTTTCATGTATAATACATTCACAATATAGTAGACTGATAGTTTAGAGGTTTTTAATATGATGTCGTAAATTAACACATTTTTAGCGCTTACATTGCAAACGCTGCAGTATTTAGTATCAGCATTATATCGATTTGCACCCGTGCGAAGCAAGGGCGGATCGCTAGTTTGTTATATTATTGAACTCGCCTTTGTGGACATAGAAGTTTACTAACAACCCGAATAACAATTAATAGATGCTTCTAGTAACTCCTAAAAGATTAAAGTCGTAGGAGTACAAGGTTTAATAAGAAAATTAAAAAAGTTTCTTTTTAAATGGAAGTGAAACAAAAGTTGCAATTGGTACTCCTCTCACGATTCCTTAAGTGTATGCGATTGTGTTACTGTTCACTGTAATGAGCTCCATTTAGTCGTTTTCAAAGAGAAATTAAAAAAATGTAAGAGGACCATCAAATTCCGCTTAAAATTCAAGTGTAATTTTCCGTTACACGAATTGTTTCTTTATTTTCTGTACCCATTTATGTGGGAGAAATAATAGATAATGCAATATGAATAATTCAACAAATGTTTATTGTATCAACTCCATAACTAAATATTTAGGATCCAACTATTATATTATACGATAGAGATCTTAGCAAAGAAATTATCATTTATAGCTTAGTTTCTTATTTAGTTTGTTGTGACTTAAAATGCTTCGACCAACGAACAAAAATAATTCTAGTACTGTCGCGGTCGTTAGATCAGTTACAGTTTAAATAAGATAAAAATGTTATTAAAAATACTGTTAAGAAAATATTTTATTTTTTATTTTATCTTATTAAACTTAACCTTTGAAGATTACCTTACATTTGTTGTGTTAGCGCTCGTGTATTTGATTAGCAATTTGAATTGTTCTGGAAACAATCAAATCATGGTTCAAAGACCATTATATTAACTATAGTTTATTTTGTAATTCGATATAATGAGATTAACAAATCAACCGATCGCTTGGGTCACGTCATAGAGCAATTTAATCGTTAATTAGACCACTGATTGTGGTAAAATAATTGCCGCTAAACACAGTTGCCTAAATTAATGAAATGAATAATTTCCACGGAAATAGAATTTAATATCGCTTTGTAGTACGGATACACAAATTGAATAATGGCAATGATTATTGTCATTTCAATCAAGTTTTGGTATTCGCAATGAAATTCCAAACGAATAATTAATGTAAAAGTTTTTATTCGAACTCGTCAATGATTATTGCACGTATAAAATTCGTTGTTTGAATGTTACCAAATTATTAAAGTCTAGAATGGTTCAATAATTAATTAAATCAATATTATTTTGTTTCGTAATTTTCATACTAGATGGCGCTGTGCGATGTACGTACGCACTATTGTTTTATTCTTGTGTTTTGACGTGGTTTCGATCCACGTTAATTAATTGATTCATCTAACCCCACCGTTAGTTGCCATTTGTCGTCCTGACCTTCGGAGTGCGATTTTGAGACCTGTACGTTTTGAGTTAAGACAACGATAAATGAGTTTTAGCTTTTTTGTTATCTTTAGTAGCCATCATACTTTTACGTTGTTTTGTTAACATCAAAAGTTTTCAGCTCGATTTGACAAAAGCCTCGGAGCATTTTAGTTCAAATTTTAATACACGCATTTACTATACCGCGTAGTTGTTCTAACTGAATTTGTTACATAAATATAAAAAAATTGTAGTTAAGTATTTATTTACACGGATAAAAAAAACTCATATTTAAATGTTGTGTTTAATACAAAGTTCTGCAGAAAAATAAATGTAACAATAAAAACTGAAAGTTCTTTCACTCTATAAAATATACAAGATTTGTAAATTAATGTTAAAAAATGTAAGGCCTTGAATTTAGATCGGCGTATCTTTTTAATTAAATCTCCAGAGTTGTTTCGTTTTGATAAAAAGGACAAAAAGGAAGCTTATCTTTTCTAGACTTATTCAAAGAGGTTTATTTTGACAGACGAATTCGCCTTCCTTCCCGTTGATTTCTACAATAGAAATATCTATATAGTATCTTCCCAGTCTTCAGAAAAAAAATAGATATTTTCGAAGTAAACATTGTAAAAACTGTATCTTTGTTTGTGTAGCTTTATTTACATGTTTTAAGTTAAAATTAATTACATTGTTTTGATACACAACAAGAGTATTTCAATTAAAGGATGTTGTTAGAATATTCAATTTATAACTTCTAAAGTAAGGTTTGTCTTGCGGAAAGAAATCTCACCAAGACATTTTGGCGCTTCATTTACACAGTATTACTGCGAAGAGGCATTTCATTTGAATTTTTCAGGAAATAATATTTTTTTAGTTCTTAGATATTTTTGAGAATAAAGCAGGTGAAAGCTAGCGTACTAACATAACTAGTCATGTTTAATTTTTATAGGAAATGGTATAAAGCGCATAAATGTGAACGCTAGAGATAAACATTAACTTACTCTACCAGTTAATCTTATACTTGTGAAAAAGAGAAAAATTTAAAAGTATTTTTCACTAAGATTCTTAGACCGTGTGATGAATCGAAAATTGAAAGAAAAGATATGATCTGTGTATGAATAAGCATACGTGGAGAGAAATGCGACAAGCATGTGATGCAAGCGAGCTTTTGAACCCCACAGCTGCAGTAATTAATCACATTTATGAACGGTCTTAATTATATAACGTACCTAAAAATTCGTGTTTTTATTTTTAGCAATACACGATATTTTGCCAAATATTTGAATTACGAATACATTTTTAATTTTCATAAAAAATGTGTAAAGCTTCTTCCTTATATTGTATTCTAATTTGGGAAGTAACCGCGAATTCTCGCTGCGAGAACACACATTTTTGCCATTGTATTTGTTATTTGACGAAACGTGGAAAAAACAACGCAAAGAAATGTACCAACTAACTTTTCTTCTCTTTCTGAGCTTAATTTAATAATTCATTGTGTCTAGGTGGAAAGTTTGTTGATGTAGCGCGCATATTAAATTCAAAAGTAAAATGAATGTAGCTCGCAGCGTTACGGAATGCTCAAAGCTTCCTTGCCTTTACAAAAGGTGTGCGAATTTTATAACATTCCCTTTAAGATTTTAAAGTTACTTTCTTTGAAATTCTTTCAATTTTAAACATCTTGATGTCTTAAGGAAGTACAGAAAAATTTCACGATGGAATTTTATGCATTATGTTGCAAAGAGTCCAGATAAAAGTAAGAATAACAAAACAGCATCAATAAATTAAAGGAATGCAGAAGCAAAAGAGATGGAGAGAAGGAAGATATAACATTTTATATGGATGAGAATGTTTTTTATAAACTCTTCTCAAATACTTTAAGTCAAATAAAAAACATATTAAAAATTATAAATTACCGAAAAAACTTTTATGTCATACTGTAATATTATGTTACAAAGTGTTTCTAAAGTGGAAACTTTGAATCCAATCTCCATAATGGGCGCTTTGTAAGTGGGCAGACAAAACCACCGGAAGCCGCGTGAAGCCGGGCAGGCGGGAGCCGCACAGCCTCCCTCACTCTAAACTTACTTTTATTTTTCACATAAAATATTACCTGGAAAATATTACACCGTATTGTAACGACATTATCGCGATAGGTGGCTATTAAAGTTCTATTTAGCAAAAGTTTCTAAAATAATAGTTAGCTATTACATTACGTGAGAAAGCTGAAATTTAGTTCTAAAGTAGCCTCAACGAAAACCTCGTATCCCCTTTGAGATAACTCTCAAAAACCAGTGAAGCCATTTAAAAGCCAGACCAGGATATTGTAAGACGAGAAACGGTGCCCGCGACTCCGCCGTAATACGTTTGAGGGCAGTCAGGTTTTAAAGGGTATTCTGGTCACCTGTAGCCAGCGAGTCCCACACTCCCTACGCCATTGCAGCGCCCGGCGTAGGGATGTATAGAGGCATTTCCTGACGTTAAAAAAAGGAGCTTGTAATGAAAATATTTGCTTAAAGTTAAATTCAATAAAAGAAAATAAATTTAACTGTTCAGTTAACAAAGCATAAAATATAACGTAATAATAGTTTGTGTTCTTCGAGCCTTTGTACGTTCCCAGCTCAGTGCACGTAAACGTCGACCGCAAATACCCGGCGAGGGGGCGCGGCGAGCGCGATATGTATGTTTGCTCACTATCAGTCTGACAAACGTAAACCGACTTAGCGAATAAACAAAATCCTGGAAACGCATCGTCGTCGCGTAGCTTATGTTTATACTTTTATTTATTTCAAAAGATACGCGAACTTGCTTTAAGAAAAGAGTGATATTTTTTTATACGACAATTGGCAAACGAGCAGCGGATCGACTAAATTAATTGGTTCGACGCCCATGGACAACTGCAAACATGATATGAGAAAGGATCATCAGCATACAAACTATAAGAAAAGTACGTTTAGATAGTAAAAAAATATTCCACATCAATATTCTATAATCGTAGTAATTAAGATTGAGAAAATAGTTAAATTTAAATCTAATTAAAATCCTACTAAACACGCACAAAACTTTCGAATTCGGTTACATGAAGGAGAAACTGTTTTAATTACCAAGTAACATAAATTTTGAACTTCAAATGCTGCCGTGGATTTAACAGAGTTTACGGAAGCGAACTAGAACGTTAAGTGGATTGTAAAAGTTAAACTCAGATGCCGGTTGACTGTTTACTTACTTCGTTAGTAATTATTATATTAATTACTAGTTGTTCGCAACTTCGTCCGCGTGGAATTAAAACATATACCTTTATGTTACTCGGGAATAATGTAGCTTTCTAACGGTGAAAGAATTTTTGAAATCGGCTCAGTAATTGAGTTATTTCAATACAAACAAAATAACAATGTTTTCCTTTTTATAATATTAGTATAGACAGTCTAACATACTCGTAGATTCTTTAACTATACTGATATAATTACGGTTCTTATATCTAATATTGGAATACATATTTGACTTTAAGTTGTTTTTCTTATTAATCTTAATATATTGTATTTGTAATCAATGGAAAAATAAATAAATAAATCTTCAATTTTTTTTCTCAGAAATAGTTCTACGAATATCTCGAATTAAGTGATGGATCAATCACATCAAGTTTGACAAGTAATATGTAATACGAGTATCATATTTATCTTAATAATGTTGGATATTGAAAATGTTAGTTATAAGTAATAATTTTTTTATATAAGAAATGTTTTTGATCTTGAACTAGGTTAAGACGTTGTTTGTTGGACTATTTTAATTTTATATATAAAAGTTTTAGAAGCAACATTTTGTCGGCATTGAATAACTTATCGTTTCTTAGGGTAGAGTGCGCGAGTCCCTAGGTACCACTTTGTTAATGTGGGCGAAAATACACATCTTTGTAATACAAAGATCCTAGTCCAATTAAACTATATTTATTTTTCATGTAGCATGAAACATACTGAGGTAACAAAGTTTTAATAAAATTTGTTTATTGTTGGAATCTGTATCTTTAATTAAATAGTAATAAGTTTGACTTATTTTTTAAACAACGAAAAAAACGGTCTTTTTGACACTACATGCATGGAAAAGTAGCCGAAATAAAGTGTCAGTTCGTGTTTCAGTATATTTAAATAAAATTGTCAGCTACATTTTTATAGTGTCGTCATGATTGTGTTAACACGAACCTTATAAATTGTAAAAGTAAAAATTGTTGTTCTCTATTTTATTTATTTAAGGTCAAGACAATCGTTAATCGCAGTGGATCTCATCCAGGGCCGGACTCAGTCTGTTTTCTCATAATGACTCGGCGTGTTATTGTTTACTGACTAACGAGGTTGCTTTCATTCTTTAGAAACGTGGAAGAGTTGAATATTCCTTGTTTCGTTCGCCTTTTTTGTAGAATGAAGTTGTGTTTAACATTTGTTTTCAAATGTATTTAGAGATAACAACGTCTTTTTATATAAAATATCTAATATATTGATAAAATTAAAATTATTGAATTAAAATAAAGTAGTTGGGTTTAGGGAATTAATATATTCTCGTAGTGTACAATAAAATATATGACATATTTTACATTATTGCTTTGTGTAAGGTTTTTTACAGCACAGCGCTTATATACTTATGTATTCAAAGCATATAATAATTAAACGGCTTAAGTGAGAATTTGGGTGCAAAAAAATCATTAAATCCTCTATCGGGAAAAAACGAAATGACTTTCCGAACGACCTAATATATACAAAAGTGCTGTGCTGTTTTCTTAAATCGGCAAAGATGGAGTTGACCACTTTTGAAAATAAGCTCCTGATATAATCTGAGTACTTTACTTCCCTAAACATATGACTGCACTTACGGAATTATAAAGATAAGTTGTTGGTACTCGTACGTGTTCAAATTGAATAATAGTTTTAGAAAATTTAGTGTTATAAACGACGCTTTTACGTCGCAGTTACCTTTTTAGTGGCCATTTAGTACGCGGAGCTTACGTGATAACGTTGCAAATAATGGCGTATCGAAGTTTACAATAAAGAAATCTGCTTATTTTTAAGGGTAAGGTGGTTTTTGGTGACTTAAATACAGGATTTTTTTCACTGATATGCTAATATTAATAGACATGCTAATATTGATATCTCACGCATATAATTTCAGTAAATTAGGTAAAGGAATCACGAAACTGCGCGGGCGCACTAAAATCCTTGCGACGTTGTTTTCTCAAGTTTCGGTATCTGAAAATTAAAAACTCGTAGTATAATGTTCCTTGTATACTATCCAGGTTTGTACAATAAAATTGCACTTGATTTTCTTGTAATAGGCCTAAAGGCAAATTTATTGCAGTCATGCCACCCTAAGGAACGGTCGCTTCTAAGTAATCTACTTAAATCTTATGTTCTTCACTTTCCTCTGAGCTAAATTAAATTTACTTCGCAAAAGAATTGAAAAACAGATGAAGAGATGAAAATCACGTTAAATTCAATTTCCTTCTTTAGCTTGTTTCATTACTTTGTTAAGTGTATCTTAGTTGTTATTTATTTGTGTTACTTTTCTTAATCTTCGACTACTTAAATATTCATAACATAGATAACATTACATTAATATACATTACGAGTATATATACTACACAGAAATAGAACACAGAAGTAAATTGACATCTTAATAGAACGTAGTCACGCCGTATAATTAGTTATATTTATTTTCACAAATATATTTACATTTTTTGACTTCTTTTTAACGACATAGACGTGGAGGTTAGGTTAGGTTAGACATAGACCCCCACCATGGTTCTTCGCCTTGACGTGGCGGTGGGGCTCTAGTAGCCGTGGTTTTTACTGCGGCGAAGCTAAG
>QDHC01000749.1:808012-905174 GCA_013186455.1 Papilio dardanus tibullus | reverse complement strand
ACTCCCTACGCCATTGCACCGCCCGGCGTAGGGGTGCAGAAACGCATTTCCTGACGGTAAAAAAAAAAAAAAGGTTAGACATAGACTTTTGATGGGATGACATTTAGAGATTTAACATTAAATAAACCATAGCTTAAACCGAGTTAGTATCCAACCTAAGTACAATATGGTTAATATTTTAATGGATTAGTTAAGTTTAAGTTTAGGGGGTTTTCGTACAAAAAAATGATAATAAAGTCATCAAATAGTTTTAACAAAAACCCTTATAAATTTACTTACCTTATTTCCGCATTGACTTAAAATAAACCTTAATAAAATAAATTAAGTTGAATGATAATTTATTGCTCGTAAATCCAGACCGGATCTCTGTAATACTTCCCCAGTGATTTGGCAAACGGCTTTCTCTAAACTTCCAGGTGATTAAAGTTTTTGAGTTTTGATTTCGTAACTTTACGAAACTTTTAGTTTTGCTACGAACAGTTGAAAGGAATTCATTTAATAGGAAATTTCATTTGTGTTACTAAGTGAATTAATCCTTAAAAAGTTGGTACAAGTATGCATGTCATGTTAACTGCATTCCTTCTAGAGTAATATAGGAACAAAAAATATAGAAACACTATTGTAATACAATAAATATAATGAAGTTTTTCAAAGTACATTTTTAGTTTAGTAGTGTTATCGAATTTAGGTCTGGCGAGAAAAGGTTATGTTCGAATATAAACATCCACTTCCCGCAGGTTCAGACTAAGTGTTTTTGGTGCTGTAAATTGGCAACTTCTTGAAACAATAATGTACGTTTATACAATTAAATATACACGTCCATACAATATAATTATACAATTCTGTTACAACGTAACTGGAACGAGAGATGTAAAAATAAAATGGTAAATTCGTAATTTGCAAAACAAGTGTGTATTTGCACTTTTTGCCGTGAAAAAGCTTTAATTCATTACGGGCGCCGGAAACGACGAGTAAATAAAAAAATAAAATGGTTGCTAGTGAGGGTAGTGAGAAATGTTTTTAAGAGTTACGTTACACGATTCTATCTTCGTTTATTTTTTTATTTTGTTCACATGTAGCTGACGAAAACATGGCAAACGTCTGTAGAATTATTTTACAAGACTGAAAAATTACAGTTAATTAGGCTATTCACACTTTCTAATGAAAAACTTTAACTAAAACCGGTAGACTTAAAACTATTTAAGTTGACACGAAAAGTCAATTAAGTTCGCCTGAACTTTTACAACAGTCCTCGTAGCAAGCGCGTAGTAGCGTAGCAGCGTAGCGGCGCAACTGTCTACGGCGTATCCTGTCATAATCTGAATTCAAAAAGTACAAACAAAGAAGACTAAACAATAGAAACTATATAAAGAGAGTTCTATAAAGTATTGTTAGTGAGCCTTAAAAGGAACGTGAACATTATTGCTCAGTCATGTATCGCAAGGAACGATACAAACAGAAATCAAGAAATACAAAGTTTGCCTAGACTCAAATAAACACACGTGCAATGAACAAACATTTGTTGCAAATAGGAACTGTGCCAAGTATTTTGTACCTCTGTGGTGTTCTGACATTGCAACAAAACATCTATTGATATTGTAATGTAACTATTTTTCAAGTTCCTCTATAGGCGTGTTAGAGAAATTTGTATGTTTGTATGTATTTAAATAACTCTAAAATGTCGGAGCCGATTTAATTTTTTTTAGAAAGCTATGTTATTCCCGAGTTACATATCTTACATTTTTTAATTCCGCGCGGATGTAGTCGCGAGCAACAACTAGTATTAGATACAATCGAAGTTCTGTTATATCAATTACAATGTAAATAAAAATTAATAAACCAAAACATTTTTTATGTGCATAATATTTCAATTTAGCAACATTTGTATTCACAATACACTTACTCGTGAAAGTTCGTGACCTGATTGCTGTAACCAGGGTAAAGAAAATTTCACTTTACCGTTTTTTTCACAATACATTTGTGCTATCGACATTCGATGCGTGTGCTTACAACATTAAGTTACGTAGCATTAACTTTTGTTCTCAGTAAGCTCGATATATCTAGCTTTAAAATGTATATATCACAGAAGCCATGTTTAGTTCCTTTATTAATAATAGCTGTTTTTTGCGACTTCGTCTGCGCAGATTAAAAAAAATATATAGCCTATGTTACTCGGGAATAGTGTATCTTAAGGGTAAAAGGATTTTTAAAATCGGCCCAGTAGTTCTTGAGATATTTCAGTATATAAAAAAATTCGAAAATACAAAGTTTCTCTCTTTATAATATTAGTATATAGATTTCATTGGCCCCTTAATTAATTTAAAAGTGAACTAAATTTAGTTTTGTAGTTGTAGTGGTTTTATTTTGGAGTTTTTCTAGACATTTTAAAATGTCGATTGTAAAAAAACTAAATAATAACTTGTTATTTCGTTTTAACGACTCGCCTCAGCTTCATCGAGGTAGATGTATAGTCAGATAATAGAAATAATGAACGTAAATAAAAATTAACCGAATTTAATGAATAAGTACATGAATAATAAAAATTATCACAGATATTGTATTACATTTCTAATCCACTTTTTGCCGCGTAATAAAATTTTACAATTTCGTATTTTATCCGTTTTATTTATTGTTATTCCTAGAAACTCAATCCCCAATCATAAAGTGGGATGATATCGTAATGTGATTACATTAGTGTACCTTATTTCTAAGTTTTAACCTTTGTTTCATATTTGCACATTTTATGTAGATTACGAATAATAGTGAGATAACAAATTGATATGATGGGAAGGGGAAGTGGATTTGGCGGAGGAGGGGACGCATAGAAAGAGGAATTGTCCTCTTTGTGTGCGTCTCCTCCTCCGTAGATTAAGGGTAGGCAACGCATCTGCAATTGCAAATGTCTATGGGCAACGGTCGCTACGCTATTTCAGTGAATTCAGGTGGCCACTTGCTCGTTTGCAACTTTATAATATAAAAAAAAACAAATATTACGCGATTGTACGAGAAAAATTTGCACATTTTATCAAATTATGTAACATTTAATTTAATTTTGTATTTTTAACTGTCGATATTGACATACCTATCCCCATTTCCTGCCAGATTTAATCTTATATTCTTCCTAAAAATCATCGCATTTTTAATGTATAGAATATATTTTAAGCTTAAATAAAATAAATGTGTAGGACTAAGTGGGACACACACTGCGGCAGTGGCAACAGTAGGAGCAGAACAATCCTATTCACTAAAAGCAACGTGAGCTGAATACAAATAATCTGTTACTGTTGTTGCTCCGTTTGAGAAACCACTCGCCTTTATTAAATAAATATACCATCTTTATAAATGCATAAGTGGTAAAAATGGTTTACACAAACATTGAAGTTGTTACTGTATAAATAAGAGTACTTAGTACTTAGTAGTTTGACCAACGATGGACACCATTTTCCGCAACTCTACGACTAGCGCGTGTTTTGCGTGGCTTAACACATATATTTTAAATTTCTCCGCCGATATGTGAAGATCGCATCACGATGTTTTCCTTCACTGTAAGAGGGTCGGGTAAATATGTACATATGAAATTCGGGATTCGAACTCGGGATCTACTGATTACAAGTCAAAAGTTAAACCGCTGAGCTACGGACGCTCTCTCACCGATAAATAAGAGTATAAGCGATCTCTTCTTCCTTATTGTTTCTACAGTATTAAATTCAGCGACTTACTGAAATAATATTACTAGACTCAAGTTATGTTATAAAAGAACAAAGATATTTAAGAGCTTTATTGAGTTGTTAAGATACCGCTGCTTTAGTGGCTTTGATCTATAGGCGATAGTCTCTCGCCAAACAAAAAGTTATTTAATTTTGACATGACATACATAAATCTTAAATGTTCGTCCCTCACGATCGGCTTTTTTTAATCCGCCTAACGAACGGGAACATGAAATGCCAAATTGGAAAGTTCCAGTTATTGTCGATTTCACAGTCCTGTAGAATCGAATATTATATTCCCTCTCTTTAATTTCTTTCTCACTCTCTTTCTAATGAGTTATATATCCTCTTTTCTTCCGATAATTTTATAAGTAAATAATATAAAAAATATGAAATAATATGCAAAATATACAAAATGGGACGTTATCATATTAATTTAATATTTTATAAACAAGAGCAACGAGCTTTTAAGTAATTAAGGAATAATTAATTGCGGCTCATACATAATGGATGCTAGTTTGTTTCACTTTATACAACGACGCTCAGAACATTAACTACACTTAACGACGTCAACAATTACCAAATACAGAAACAACTCAGTTGTATTATTTGTTGTAATATTGACTTGTGATTGATCATGATTTATGAACTATTCGAATACGTTATGATAAAAAAATATCGGTAATTAAGTATAATATGTTTCATCATTATAAAGGAAGATATCTTCCTTGTTGGTGGAACAACTTCCGACATCCTGAGTCTGGGCGATTTCCTTCTTGCTACAAGAAGTCGGCTTTATTTTTCACTTATGCTTTGTTCTCGGTCTTCCCCTTTCATATTCGATGATTTTAGATTTCCATTGTAATAAATAAACCTGATACCGATGTCATTTTCCCAAAATCTAGTATTTATTTTATTTGTAGTACACAAAGTATTATTGTAAATACAAAAAAGTAGTATTGCCATATAAAATGAATATAATTGTGGTTTGTGCCTTATTTAATTTATTTAAATTGTTATTATGTAGTCCTTATGCCAACTAACGAACGTAAACGAGAAAAGTAAATCCACGAGAGAAATACGAAATGGTAAATTCATTTGTATGAACTACTGTTTACATTCGTGCCGGGGAAAAGCTTTATATTACTGCCATTCTGGTTATGAAATGTAAATGTAAACCAAATTATGTAGATATACTTATTTATTTATCAATTAATTATTTAATTTCAAATTGTACTATTATATTATATGCTTATGCCGTAGAATTGCGTTACCGTGATACTTGTCTTCATACATATCGTTTATTATCTTTGACAAAACACAGGCTAGTTACAATATTCAGGCTCTTTACACCCAAGCTGCGCTTAGTCACTTTAGTCTCTAAACTGTGTAACATACACAATACAATCTCATAGATTTCTAAAACCACAGATTTCCGTAGACTCCTAGAGCTTAAGAGTCATGACAGTCGAATGCTACTGTTAAGTTATGAACATTAAGTTGACATTTAGGAACAGATAAACCGCACGATTAACTAAATACGGTTCGTTATTAGGAAATCATTTATCCGTAATATTACGATTAAACCCTGAATGCTGTGGACAGTTCTGCGATTGAAGCGGTTTAGTAATGATGTCAAGGACTACGTCTGTTAGGATTATCAAATGAAAGCATTTTGATCACTGATTGACTAATATTCAATACGTAGATGATTACAGACTTACTTACTTACTATTATAATGTTTCTTTATCTTGCAATGTGAAGGTATAACAGAGACTGCTTAATAAATTATGTGAGTATAATATACTGAATAACCATAGATCATTTTGTTATAGGATTTTACCGTTGGAACGGTCGCCCTCAGTTCGATCTGTCCACATTTGATCAATCGATCGATGGGCCGATCGGCTCAACGGGAAACTCTCGCTTCCTATAATTACGAAATCAAAAATAAACCAATTATTAAAATGAATGGACAATTTAATCGAAATAATACAAATGTATGAATTAAAATCTTGTTGGTTCACGACAGCACAGATTGTCATATTAATGAATTTAATTTGGAACTTAAATGGAAATATTGTTGCTACTGACCGACGTTTTGTTTGCTTTGTTTGAATTCCGCTTGATTTATTTAACACATTATGCTTAAAAAGTCAAAATAATTGTATACGAACATTTTTAATTTACTAATACACTTTAAAAATATTTTTTCGATTAACGGTATTGGATTTAACTTTCGATTAACAACTTATCATTTACACCTGATAAAATTAAGTTAAATTTATACAGCAGAATAATTTCCGACTTAACGACTGAATTTAATCTCCTTATCTGTTTTCCAATTCTAATGCGGAGCAAATTAAATTTACTTAAGAAGGGAAAGTAAGTAACGTCATGTTGAAGTGGATTACAAACCTTGGAGATATCAGTTAATGTAGTTCCCATATAATGTACTGATAAGTTCATAGTAAAGCATACAGACGAATTGAGTACCTCCTCCTTCTGGAACTCGGTAAAAATAATTCATAAATTGGTCAATGTTTAGTTTTTTATCAAGAATTCTTGTGTACAAACCACTCGTCCTATTATACGCTTTGTCAATTTATTCCTCAATATTCTGTCGTTTTAATATTACGGATGACCTAAGGTTATAAAGCTTTAGGGAAAACCCAGCTTGTGTCGTAAACTATATGATTATTGCCTGTTATTATACGGAGTCTAATGAAAAAATAATTTCGGCGACAAAGTCATTTATAACAGAAAATAGCTATTTTATTTATATCACATGTTTATTGGATGTATTATTTGGTAGAATCATGTATTATTTATTTACTATTTAACGTGTACCTGATCGTAGCTGTCTTTTATAATGTTGAAAGTAGAAGTTTCATTATAGAGTTTTGATAGCTCGCTTTACCTTGTCTTGAAAGTATGAAACTATGTTCCCTCTACTGATGCTTACTTTCCTAACGCCAGGCTATTCCGGTATGTTAATTTCTTCAAAACTCGTAAGTCTTTATGGAAATTCTTTTGATTATAAGTTTTTTCGCGATGTGTTTGATATATACGCTAATAATTAAAAATTTACATTATTATTTACCCGACCCTCTGACGGTGAAGGAACCATCGTGATGCGACCTGAACATATCAGCGAAGAAATGCAAAGATATGTGTGAAGTCACGCAAAATACGCGCTAGTCATGGAGTTGCGGAAATCGGAGCCCGTGATGTGTTGAACTAAACCAGTAGTACTAGTATTATTACATAAAAGATTTAATTTCATTAATAAAACTAAAATTCAAATATGTTTATCATAATTAAATCTATTTTCGTAATCAAATAAATTGGAATAAATTTATAATTGTAAATGTAAGTGTTTAGTTTGAAGTTAAGGTAGCATTTAATTACCCCTTTATCTATGGCCGTAATTTATACACCTAAGTTACAAAACTAAGTTATGTAACAGTACTCCTGAGATTTGATACTAACTTTGTTCTAAATTTCAAGTGATTTACGTCCTTTGATTCGATTTTCAACCGATTTTTTTTTAAATAACAAAAATTATAAGGTTGTGTTACATTGATAAATTAAAATTAAAGATGCTATAACGTCGCCTTTTGTACTTGTTCGAAATAAAGCTAAATGTCTTGTTCTTTGTTAGTTTGTGCGTCGTCCGGCAATTTTTTTTTAACAAACTAGCTGTTTCCTTTTTATGCTTAAGTTTTAATCGTGCTATTTTTATCCAACCGCTTGACGATGTATTAAAGTTTAAGATAAATAAAAAATGCGTGTGTGTGTTACGGAACACTTTTTTCGTTTAATTTATATTGCTATAACGATTCTATGGTATGAAAATTCATTGTTTATGTGATGAATAAATTAAAAACAATAAATTTTCGAATGCCCTAAATTCTATCTTAGCAATATGATTAAAACAACGTTGGTAATTAAGCACTTCTTGTGTAGAATGCCTGGGGATACTAATCAATATCTATTACGTTCTGAATTGACATAGAATAGTCTTAATTACTGCTTGAATAGCGCTTTATTACGCATGCAAATTAATGAGAAGATGGATGTTAATTATACGAAGCAATGCGGAAGATCTGTAAATATTACTAATATTAAAAATGCGAAGGTATAGATGGATAGATGAATATTTGTTATAAAAATCACTTGAATGGCAAGCACCTTCTAAAAGGCTGGCAACGCATCAGGATTTGTTCTGGTTACAACAGATTAGCTGAGCACGACACTACAGATAACATAGATCTCTTTGGTACGAATTATAGCTCTTTCAAAAAAACTATTACAACTAGCTACTGTCTACTGTAAGAACGACCATTACTATTTTAAATTAAGCTTTAACCTTAAACTACTCGTATTATCATATATAACTAAATAAAAACTTGTATAAATGTAATGTACGCCAAAATTTTCATATATATAAGTTCAAAAACTGTAGAATCGATAATATGTAAATGTGTTATATGTATGTTGTGGCTGTACTATAAATAAATAAATAAATAAATAAATAAACGCATCTGTGGTTCCTCTGGTATTGCAGATGTCCATGGGCGTCGTTGATTACCTCGGTGTTCCCGCTGCTCGTTTGTCCCCTTTTCTTATAAAAAAAAATACTTTACTTAGTTTATTTTTAAATCCGCACGGCTGGAGTCACAGGCGATAGCTAGTTATTTACTAAATCCGAGAAACTGGTAAGAAAAAAATCTATTAATCAACAGTTACAAGTTTGTTTTTCGTGGAGGCTTTTTACTTTATTGTTCTACTGCAGTGGTAAATTAAAACTCGTATCTACGTAAAATAAAATTTGCGAATTTTCCTACGACTTGCTCGTTCACGTTCGTTAGTTGCTTTTGAAAGTTGTGATATAACTAAAGATTCGTATGTGTTCAGGTCTACGCTTTTATTGAAAGACTCTTGATTATAAATAACTTGATATACCGATTGATTTTAAAAAAACCGTTGCTTGCTTATTTACAATCAATGTAAAAAAGGTTTATAGTTAATGTTAAAATATTACATCAAATTCTTCTGTTATTTTGGTCGCAGTAACACATTCTCAGTACTTTACCCCTGAAAATAATTCCTAAGAACTTAATAAACATTTTTATGTTCTTCGTTAACATCAAAAAAATGTTAATTTTACTTTCGACCAACTTACTAAAACTCTGATATAATCTGTCGTGTGCGACAACAGTTTTTTTTATGATTACTAAAATATCTTTCATTATAAGAAAAAAAAACTTTTTAAGTTAAAATTTTGTACTTTATTTTGTTAGGAATTATTATCATAAGGCACAGTATTTTCTAGGCATATTATTTAATACAAATCCAGGTTCGACTGTTTACTAATAAAGGTAACTTGCATTTAACTTAATAGTGAATATGTTTCGTATGATTTGGTGGATACTTGTATTTATTTTGTTTGTTAAGTGGTATTGCTAATGGCTCGATGTTTTTAGACGTTTTGTACATGAGCTGTAGTATTTACAAAGTGTTAGTAACAAACACAATGGTATATTTTGTTTATTTCAGTGTTTCCGCTTATCAGGCAGGCGCTGGGCAAACATTTCGTCGTTCGCTTGTTTGCGGCGGACGTTTCCCTGCGCTAAGCTGAAATTGTACAAAGCTTCCGCCAACGAAACAAAAGAAACTCTTATTGTATAACTTTCTACAGCGATTCTAACAATTCTTAAAACTGCCCATAATTCTTTTATACAACAATTTTTATATTTTATTTTCTTGGTAGATTTTGTTACCGTTGTTACTACCATATTATGATATTTTTATCTTTAAACTAGCTGTTGTGCGCGACTTCGTCCGCGTGGAATTAAATAATATAGCCTATGTTACTTAGGGATAATATAGCTTTCTAATGGTGAAAGAATTTTTGAAATCGACCCAGTACTTTTATTATTTCAATACATACAAAATACAAAGTTTATCTCTTTAAAATAATATCTTTAAATTGTAATGTCAATATTATAAAAACTAAAAATATGTAATTTAGTATTTAATTTCTAAAATTCGTTTTTTGTATGAAAAATAAAAATTACAATATTAAAGTAAAAGTAAAAAACAGTATTATTAAAGTATGGAATTTTTCATTATTTATTTTTATTGACATATTATACAGAAAGACTTAATAAAATACATACTAGTGACCCGAATACTTGGTATGTTTATCTTTCATCGGGCAGCGCTTGTTTGTGTTTTCATTGCTCGTAATTTCATATTAATGTGAGAAAACATACTCTTAGTCACAGCGGGTTAATAGAAAATGGGTTTATAAAGAATTTCTAACCACATAATATGTGTATACAAATAATCACGAAAGTATATTCGTAGGTACACGATATTATTTGGTTCCACACAATCTCTAGTGACTGTTTCCACTAGCACGAGCAGACACACGACTCTCATCGCCTGCAAATACTGTTTCAATGTTCACTACGACATACATTTGAAAAAAGACGATAACATGGCGCTCTACTAAATAGAAACATTTTAAATTAACACCCATATTTTCGTTAGTAATAACATTATAATTTATTTCCTTCTAGTTATTCTAGCCACTATTAAATTCCCCTTGATTGAAAACTCGAAAGGCAATATAATTATATTTGCCAAATGTTGGAAGAGATTTAAGCTTGCAAATTATAAGGGATCTGACAAAGGGGCCAGCTTTTACGATATATTAATAATAAATTCCTCTCTAGAGGATTAAAATGGTTTTAGAGTCAAGTTTAAACAACAATTATTATAAAATAGAACGTTAAACAATAATTGTAACAATTAATAGACCACAAACCTTGAAGTTGTTTTAGTTTAAACGTCACAATATACAACAATTTTTAAGTCTTAAGTGCAAAATATTGTAAAATATATTAGATTATTTATAAAACTACCAATTCAAAAACAAAATGAGCTTAAAGCTTACTTAGAGCTTTTCTATATATACGTTTCTATAAAAGATATATAAAACATATCTCGCTTCATAAAAGTTATTAAATTTAAAACGTTTTACTTCGCAAAATGAAAGCTTAGCGAGTTCTCACGCTGCAGGAAGTTACATTACAGGTTTGCTTTACGTAAGGTTATATTAACAAAGTTTCTTACAAGTACAATAAATAACAAAAGTAAGCGAGACTTCACTATTTATTACGCATCCGAGATTCTTTTCATATTATAGAATTAATAATTTCATTTCATTTTAATTTAACGACGGTCGAGATCTTCATCATTGGTATTGGCTCAAAAGCCAATCTAAATATGGAAAAAAGTGTTTTTTCTTTCGTATTCGGAAATCATAACCTAACTATAAAAGAATGGACACATTAGTATTTAAGCACTGCAAAGATTTCTATTTTGCACGACCCTGACATATTTCTTTCGCTCCATCCACATATAAACATACCAACATGTAAGCAAATACGGTGTCTAAGCTTTATGCTCTCCCAGTGTTTACATTCTTGCATTTTGTCAAATAGTTTGAAATGTATTACCAAAATGAAGTATATTTTCTAAAGTATATTTAGAAGTACGTTTATTTCCTCCCCAATTAACTTCTCACGTTTTTAAGAAACCAGATAAGTATTTCAGATGATTGGCTTAAAATTGGGAATGCGGAAATTCATCGCTAAAAGCTGGCAATTTGAGACTATTGCCTACATTTTAATTTATTTGTAGAGTACTTTTTATATTTTTGTTATTACTGTTTATGTAATGTTTGAATTAAAAATTGTGAAAAATGCATTTACAAACATTATTTGAAGTCTTGTTAGAAACTATGAAAATTACAAAATATTAATAGGTTTACTCGGGTAACCCACTAACCTTTTTGTAACCCTTTCGGTCCTCAAATGGTAAATTCTAAAGATTTTTGTGAGCGAAGGTACACACATGTTTTTTCCAAATCTTCAACCTTCGCAAATATCTGGGATGAACATTTCAGAGTGGAAACCTATTTATATTGCTGTAGAATTAAGTTCTAATTGCGGAACGATGTACCTCCGCAAGGTGTTTTAGTTTTAAAGCATTTGGTAAAGTCTTATAGTTATGAGATAGTGTTTGACGTAGAATATGTTTCTATTTCTATATTTATTTCATCGGTTAAATACAAAAATGTAACGTGCTAGTCGCCCGCGTTTAAATTTATTTTTTTATTTAAATTATAAAATAACAAATAAGTAAGTAGCTTTTTGAAGCTTCTTCTATTAGCTTTATTTACAAGTGCAAATAATAACTGTCCGAAAAAAAGACATAATTTAATGTCCATAGAGTGCTGAGTTGCATGACTATTTAATTAAAATTGAAAAATAATTACTTATGACTTAAAACATTTTTTAAATTAATGTAGTAAAAAGATTGCCACTGATTTTTTTCCTTATTCGTGGTCGTTGGTGGAGGATGTTTATTCATACAGAATGAGCTTTCGTTTTATTTTCGGTCGTCAGAATTCACTGGGTGAGGAAAACTTTTTTAAAGCTAGTTTTTTTATTTAACTCCTTGTAACGTAAAAGAAATCCGGTTTTTAGTTTGGAACGTGAACGTTTTGAATATAAAGTTGCGTTGTGGCGACGGCTTGCGGTCGCATTTGTAAAGATTGGAGAGGCCGTGATGACTAGGCTAGTTTTTTTCTGTAAAATGCAAAATATTAATGACAAAGTAACACCTCTTTGTGATTTTTTGCTTTCAAACATTTTATCTCATTTGGATTAAAAATTCAAACGTTATTACCAACATTGCTTCAAAAGCTACTTATTCTTATACTACTTATACTTTGTCTACCACACTGAGAGTCATTTAATGATTACTTAAGTATTACTTTAGTTTCAAATTATCCAAATTACAGGACTTATCTATTTTGTCCATTATCAAAAATATTTTCGATGTTATTAATCTGAAAATAACATCGCAATGTTTTAAGTAAAAATAAATTATCCAGCAATATTTTTTAATGCACAAAATACGCACAACCGTAAATATAAAATGAATAGATTAAAAAACTTAAAAAAAAATGGAGAAGTAAATGGAAACAGTAGTAAGTGCGAAGTGCAGTATGATTTGAGGGCTTCCGACTCGGCGCAGCTCCGAGTTCTCCAAATGTCGGAACTTCGGGCGATATATTATATCTTATAGCCGACGTTTTTCAGAGCTAAATATAGCTTGCATTAATAAACAGCTAATTACATTCGTTAATTAAAGCAATTCTTAGCTTATCATAGTTTTTTCTTTCAGTTTACTAAAATCAACGATCGCTTTTTCTATGAAACTCTTAAGAAAATAGCAGACGTTTTAGATATTTTTCGTTAAGATAATGTATTCAAATATAAATGTAATAAAGATCATAATTTAAAGAATACAAAAAGTATTACACTTTTGTTATATTAAAAATAAATTGCTCAAGAACAGAATGGACTTTAATTATCAACATAAAACATAATATTTCTTTACGTCGCTGCGAAGAATAGAATAGAGGTAGAGCAGACAACTAAACAAAAGCATTAAGAATCGCTACACTGAATTTCAATTTAGTCCTACAATACTATTATTCAACAATTCTAATTGCAACTAGAACGCTAATTTTAACTACTAAAATGTGAATGTTCCTAATAACAGAAGATAAATGTTAAATTTAACGATAAATTAGAATTACTATTAGCATCAAAATGTAATATCTTAATATATAAAACTCAAAGGTGTCTAATTGAATGACATAGTGTACTATTAACGCACTGCCCAAACCACTAGACGGATCGGGCTGAAATTTGGCATGCAGGTAGATATTATGACGTAGGCATTCTATCGCCACCTACCAGGCTGCACACCCTGGAATAACACAGGCACGCTGTCACCACCTACCAGGCTGCACACCCTGGAAAACACAGGCACGCTGTCGCCACCTACCAGGCTGCACACCTTGAAAAACACAGGCACGCTGTCACCACCTACCAGGCTGCACACCCTGAAAAACACAGGCTCGCTGGCACCAATTACCAGGCTGCACACCCCGAAAAACACAGGCAATCTGTCGCCACCTACCAGGCTGCACACCCTAAAAAACACAGGCAATCTATCGCCACCTACCAAGCTGCACACCCTGAAAAACACAGGCAATCTGTCGCCACCTACTAAGCTGCACACCCTGAAAAACACAGGCACGCTGTCGCCACCTACCAGTATGCACACACTGAAACCTACCAAGCTGCACACCCTGAAAAACACAGGCAATCTGTCGCAGCCTACCAGGCTGCTAACCCTGAAAAATATAGGCAATCTGATGCACTATATCCGTCCAGGAATACCGATGTGCATAGAGTGATTCAGTCGTGGTATAAAGAAAATACAATTTAGCGTGTATTGAGAAGCAAGTTGCCTCGGGTTTGGCGTATGTCCCAGATATTGCTTATGGAACTGACAGCAATGTAGTCTTAGGTTTTATGACGTACAAGTGTCAGTACTATAACGCCTTGAAGTGGAAAGATGAGACTCCTGGCATGAGTTGTAGCGCCGGTAACGTACAACTCGAGCCGTTTAAACAACTGCGTAAACAACTTTACAGTCTGGTTAATGATTTACACGCAAATCATGTACACTTCATGGATAACCTCCGAAAATACAATGCCTATTTTTAAATGACATCATTTAGTAGAAAACAAATAAAAGAATACGGTTTTTCGCCAACTTTTAAATCTATCATTTAGTTGGAAGTATATTACCAAATGCAAAACCCTCTACCAGTACTCAAAGAACACTGCTTCCCTATGTAATATACTTAGCAATCAAACACGCCTCTAGTTCACTCAGCTCCCCTTCAACGACTTGTCACCGCGGGGGCAGTAGACTCTAACCCTTTTGGAGAGCGCACTTAAACAAAAACAACAAGTAAAAAAAAATACATAGCTACTTCAGATCCCTGTCAAATGAAATGAGAATTTTAGAACTCGAAAACGCATTAACAAATATAAAATGGGACATCTTGGGTGTTGCAGAAGTGTAACGCAAAGGATATACAATAGAAGATAGACATCACTACATGCTATACTATTACATACTATTACAGACAAAAGGTGAGAAAGGCATCGGATTCCTTGTAACAAAACAAAACCAAGTCAAGGTCCAAGACTTCGTTGGAGTGTCATAAAGTATTGCTCTTCTCCACATAATGATAGAAAGCAAATTATCTATGATCATTCAACTATATGAAAGATGGACAAAAATTGTAACAAATTGCTACCCAATACACAAAAACGAAGAAGGGGAAGGCCGCGAAAGAGATGGGAAGATCTAAAATGCTTAGTAGGTAAAACTTGCTGTAGACTGGCAGTAGATATGGCTGGATGGCGGCTAGCAGAAGAGGCTTTTACCGCGAGGGCAGTCCTTACAAATAAGTGAAAAAATAAATATAAAATAAGAAATGAAAAAATAAATATATAATTATGTTAACTTAATCTGTAAATATTTTTTGTAAGGAATTAATAAAACTTTATTATTATATTACCAGAACCTGGAAAAGATGCACAGTTTCTGTAAATTTATATATAGTCGGTAAAGATGATAGAGAAGCTAATATTCAATGTTGTAAATTTCCTGATTTGAGATCAAATTTAATCAAACAAATACAGCTTATGCTACATTAGGCGAACCCATACATAAAAGATCTATAAACAGCCATTGATGAAATATCGCCTTCAGAGTCATTCAAGGTCGTAATACATGTAGATAAAAAACCACAAAGAGAACACAGAGGCAGATTTAATGCACCGACGGCAAATTAAGTGGCTGTTGTATTGGTAGATCAGCATTTTGACCGCAGATACATCATCCTAGAAAACCGAAGTAACTCACTTCAGCGTATCAGTGAGTTACATCGAACGTATGACGCACTGTAGTACTCGTTGATGTTTTGCTGGGGGGATGATGGCTATTCAATCAATATACCACAATGCGATCCCACAACTAAGTTGCCCTTGGAAAAATAGTCTCTGCTGTAAGTTTTAATCCATACAGAATAATGATCAGGGAAGGGAATGATTGCTTTTTGGTTAAATATCGCGCTCTTTTTAGTCAATATTTAGATGAATTCGAAAATATAGAAACTGAGAGACTAAAATATTTAAAAAAAATCAAGCCAAATTGCGCGCAGATATTTATATTCATTTAAAAGATGCAATTGGACGGCAACATACTGAAGCAAATCAGCTGGGACAAATGGTAGTACTTCCATCAACTTTTACTAGCGGACCAAGATAAATAGATACATGAGAAAACGCAAGACGCCAAGACCTATGTTAGACATTACGGTCGCCCCGATATTTTTGTTACTTTTGCATGTAACCCAAGATGGAGTGACATAAATGAGCACTTACTTTCAGGACGAACATCTCATGATCGAGAGGATATTATTCTGCGTGTCTTTGGATTAAAGGTAAAAAAGGTCATGGATTTGTTGACAAAAAGGAAAATATTCGGTGAAGTGAGATGGTATATGTATTCGACGGAACGTTAAAAGCGAGGTCTTCCGCATATTCATATACTTTTAAGGCTTTAACATCGCATCACTTTGGATCAAATTGACAATATTATTTGTGTTGAAATACCTAACCCCGATCCTGATCCTAAACTTTACGAAATTGTTAAAAGTAATATGATGCATGGCCCCTGTAGAAGTTTAAACCAAAATTCTCCGTGCATGAAAGATAATAATTTGTGCACCAAACGTTATCGTAAGACTCTTATTAAGGAAACTCAAACTGGTGATGATGGTTATCCGCAGTACAGGAGTCGTTCTCTGGACGACGGTGGATTCTCTGTCAATATCAAGGGTGTAACAATATATAATCGTTGGTCGGTTACTTATAATCCAGTGCTATTAACAACATGAAACGCGTACGTGAACATAGAGTATTTCCATTCAGTGAAATCAATCAAATACGTTTGCAAATATTTTAATAAAGGATCAAGCTACGTTGTCTTTAGAGAACGGGAAGGATGGGAAGAATTAAGTTACAACCTACTCAAGTGGTCGATATATAAATTCAGCTAAAGCAGTTTGGCGAAACCTTGAATTTCCAATACATGAGCATTTTACTGTTCATCCAAACAATATAGAATGCTACCACCTTCGACTGCTTCTGCATGAGATCAGTGGCCCGATTTCATTTGAAGCGTTGAAAACTGTAGATGGTCACTTACATCCCACTTTCCAATCCGCGTGTAAGCCTCTAGGTCTACTCGAAAATGATAGACATTTAGGTCTTGAAGAGCAGCACTTTGTCAAACACCGCATATGATTCGAGAGCTTTTTGCTAGAATGGTTCTGCCAGGTTTCCAACCCCTTACGCCTTTGGGAAATACAAAGAATACCTTTCTGAAGACTTTAAAAAACAACTAGAAAGGCAATGTGGCATGGATGTAGAGCACTGATCGGACCTGATATTTAACAAATGCCTGTTGGTATTAGATAATGCCGTATTCTCATTAGACGGCCGTCCTGTTAAAGAGTATGGATTACCTCAGGCAATAACATTTTAAAACAGAGAACACGCGAAGAAGACCAGTTACGATACAGTGACCTTAGAAGATGCAGGAAGAAAAAATGAAGCATCCTTGAATAACGAGCAACAGGAAGTATACAATAAAATTATCACAATTATAGATGCAAATGACGGTCAATTATTCTTTTTAGATGCTCCAGATGAAACTGGTAAAACCTTCCTTATTAATTTACTTTTGGCAAAAGTAAGACGTACTCACGGCATTGCCCTGGCTGTGTCATCGTTCGGTATAGCTTATAACTATTCGAAGGAGGTCGAACTGCTGGTGCTACTTTTAAGTTATCACTCAATTTAACCACTGCCGAGACTCCCATTTGCAACAACTCCACACAAAGTAATTTTGCTGAAGTTTCAAAGAGTACAAAAATAATCGCGTGGAAACAAATAACGATGGCTCATAAAGGTGATATTAAAGCCTTAAACAGATCACTAAGGGATATAAGGGGTAATACAAAACTAATGGGTGGCGTAACAGTTTTGCTGGCCGGAGACTTTCAGCAGACTCTAACAGTAGTGCCAAAATAAACCAGAGCTAACGAAGTAAAGTCGTGCATTAAGTAATTTAATTTATTGCCCCAGGTTAATTTTCTTAAGCTCTCTAAAAATATGAGAGCACATTTCGGTGGGGATGAGTCTGCTGGTAGATTTTCAGATCTCCTTCTTAAAATAGGTAATGACGATTTTCCATCGTATGATGAAATGATAACCATCCCAGAAGAGTTGTGCACAGTTGCTACTGTTCAAGAATTGCTGTCTAAGGTTTATTCAGACATTATTTGTATACATGTCAAGCCCATGGAATGGTTATCTGAGCGTGCCATACTTACCCCAATGAACGATCCAACAGAAGCCATCAACGATATCCTGCTCATGTCCTTCGAGTGCGAAGAAAATGTCTATACTTCTATTGATACAGATGACGCTACTAAGTACCCTGTAGAATTTTAAATTCATTGAAACCGCCAGGTTTGCCATATCATAAGTTTATTCTGCGTATGGGCACTCCAATTATGTTGTAGCGAAATTTAAAACCATCAAAACTTTCTAACGGTACGAGACTGCAAGTGAAAGCCACAGTATCAACTGGGTGTGCGAAAGGGGAAACTGTATTTATACCACGAATCCCATTAAAACCTAATGATATCTCGTTCGAATTTAAACTATTACAGTTTCCCCTAAAAGTCTCAGGGGGAAACTCTTAAATTTGCGGGTATTGACTTGAGAGAACATTGCTTCTCTCGTGGACAGTTTTATCTTGCTTGGACAAGAGTAAGTTCACCCAATAGCTTGATACAGTTATCGCCTAAAGACAGATTATTTAAGAATATTGTGTACAAAGATGTTTTGTAGACTCTAATTTTTTACACACGCTAAACAAAAGTAAAGCCACAAAAACTATACTTAATTAATCTCCGACTGTCGCCTTTGGCGCCCTTAATGCTCAATTCACTACTACCAGCACCTTCCCGGATTCTGTTAAAAAGGAGTCCATTAATTCCCCGTTACCTCTTCCTATACCCGACCCCTTGCATCCTCCTTTCGATTCTAAAACAGTGTCTTTGCTTGAAGTTGAGAAAACCATTACAGATCACCAAAAACCCCTGAGGCCCGAAATGTGGTCCAAAGTTGAAATTTTGCATATGGGTTTCTATTACTTCTTCAAATTTATTTTATAAAAAGTTTCACGCGGTCAAGACCCCTAGTTTTGTATTTAAAATCATAGTAACCAAATAGTTCGACACAAAATAATTGTATGCAAAATATCTGCTTATGCAAGTCACGATTCGAGTGGATTCTGTTTGTCGTTACGCCGGCGCCGATACGGCCACAATATCTCTCGCGTCCACTGAACGGACAAACCGAACTTTATGTCCTTTACATGATCAATAAAATCAAAATCGCTCGTTTTATTTACGAAATAAATGGAAAATATATACAATATCGTGTTTTGCATTGGTTTTATATATACTTCTTGGCCTATTCCTATTTTCATCGGAGAATTTATCTTTCAAACAATTAAGTAAATCCATTATTATATTTCATGTAACAAATTCAGTTAGAACAATAGCGTGGTGTAGATAGTAGAGGTGTTTACATGGCGCGCTTTCGGTTGTTTGCTTCGCTTTGTCTGCAACATTTCTGTGTCATTAATCAAAAACTTTCTGCTGCAACGGCCACACAGAAACATTGCCAATATTACTGACCCAAACAAAAGCATCGTACACGCTTTAAGCATGAATACAAATTACTGTACTTTACGTTTATGCAACTAACAAAGTAACTTTTACAGGGACTATGTTTTGAACTATTGATTTTTTTCCTTTTAAGTAGTATTTTAACTTTACATGGTCCTCGCACCTCTGTTCCACATGGGATAGTCTGAAATAAATTAAATTACTTTCAAAAATATTTTCTTATTGATTTGTATCTTGTCGCAGTCTAACTTGAAAGCCAAGAATCTTTTGTGGTAAGTTATTTTCAAATAAGTCACTTGTGCTCGCCGTCAGACTTTTCCGGAAGTAGCCGGATTTCCTTCAGTAATCGTATTTTGGTTGGTCGAACTCTGACATGGTCGATAGTTCTAAAATAAAAATCAGAAAATACTTGTGTTCGTTTTATTTCGCAAAATCAATACACAAGTTATAATTTTGTATAATTCTCATTTCTACGAGTATATCTCCGATACAATACAACAATAGGACTCCTAATAAAGCAGCTTTTAAGTCAACGTAAAATAAACTTCATTTTTCTGATATTTGTCATTGAGTTCTCTTTTATTTGTACTTACTCTTTTCTTGGTCTTTGTTGAAATAAAATTGTCCAATAAAATAGAATTAACGTACCACGAAATAAAGTGAACATTGAACTTTACAGGTAGCACAATTCGTTCTTAAAAAATATTTATTTTAACGAAATTAATAAATGTGTTGAATTTTGCTTCTGTCAACGCAACTCTTAGTAGAGAGGAGGCCTCGTATCAACGATTCCGTCGTGAATTAATTAAAGTTAAAAATATGTCTAGAATCAAATTCTAATTGTCGATTGAAAGAGAAAGTTTACGATGTTCATTTGAGTACAACGTTAAAGTTAGATGGCGAATGGCCAAAGATAACAAGCGCAAGCAAAACTCATTTAAGTTGAAGATCTGATTTCTGACTGTATCTTAATTTATAACATCTAAGCTATTCAATTTATTGAAGCCCTAAATCTTAAAATTAATTGCGCTATACGAGTATTATGGTTTTAGCCATCGTTAACCTAATATTTTTAAAGGTTAATGAGACATTTAGTCAAACGGGGCCAATGTATATTTTTTTAACTAAAGCTACGTCTACTAAAATAAAAGGTAACATTATTTTTGTCTTGTAATAAATATCCAGCTAACTATCATAATTTATCGTCTTTTTTTCTGCATAAGTCATCTCAACGATGATTTAAGGCTCGGCTTTTGTTTTGTACCTATACAATTTTGATTCAATGGTATTTAAGGTACTTTTATACAAATATATCATGACGGAAAGACAACTCACTAACATTGTAAGGTGCTTTAAATTTGCAGTCGACGGATCTGTAAATGAGCACTAACGAACGCTCCTTAATTTCCGGATCCCAGTGATAAACCACGTTCGTGCCCAATTTCGAATCGAGACGTGTGAACGTAACCATTGTGCAAATGAGTAGTCGACGAATCATTTTTATAACTTTACACCTATAGACTAAGTGAAACTTTATTACATACTAAGTTTTAAAAAATGTATACAATAAAACAACTTAATACTTAGGTAAAGAAATCTTACAAAAATATACATTAAAGAAAAGAATTTATTTGGCCCTTCTAAAAATTTCTTTTACTCTTCTTATATTTGACAGACTGGAAACTTCGTTACTAAAATATTGTTGGATAACTCTTTCTTCTTATAAAAATGCCGTCATAGCAATTGTACTACTCGTTCTGAAAGTTTACATTCGTCATAGTGCGATGCACAGAAGAGACTGCTACGAGTAACTAGAGCGCAAAAGGCGAGTGGCAAAGGCCACTTCGCTAACCACAAAGTGACTCCTAACGCGACTTCATTTTCACATGTTTGAATAAACGCATATATTTTCTTTATCTTATTTAAAGCAACGAACAATTAACTGAATACACTTTAACATCACCTTATTTTTTTTATGTTTTTGATTTATATGCTTTTAATATATTCTTCTTATTGTATTGCTAATTTTCAATTACAGAAATAAGCATGTTCTTAATATATCTGCAATCTATTTGCAGGAGTAAAGATTAATTTAACTTCGTTTATTTTTTCATGTTATATGTTCCTGACGTGACGTAAAGTTACGGTATATTGAACTACGTAATTGGACTAATTTTAAATTGCGATTAAAAATTCCATTTTGGAAATACAAATTTAATTTTAAAAAGACAAAAGGAAATTGAAGTTGAGAATAGTTCACGGAGCACTTTGCATTCTTTTGCATTTTAAGAATTTCTGCTGAGAGAATGTGCGCATTAGCCTTACACAGATAAGGCACGATCACTTCAGAATAAGCCGTATCCCTAAAGCTTTTTTTCCTTTTGTGAATCCACGCCGGTGACTTGAGATTTTTTGTTACACTTTTTTAGTTACGGAAACCTCTAAAAGCATGAGTATACCTAACGGAAATTTTGCGCAAAAAGGTCTCAAACGCAATTTAAGAAATTTTCTAAGGAACCTTATTATACAAGCGAAAATAAAATACAAATAGTCGACATGATATCGAATAAACTACGTTGAACGTCGCTCAAAATTTAAAAAGTGTTACTTTATTTTTTAACCGACTTCCAACAGAAGGAGGTTATTTCATAAAAGTGGCTACATGCAAACAGCTATTGAATTAATTCACAAAAGTTTCGGTGTATCCGAACGTCGACGGCGCGATGTTCAATTTACAGAACAATATAAAAGTTGGATGGCGGATGGCCAAAGATAACAAGAAGTGGCAAAACTCGTTTAAGTTTCAGATCTCAGGTCTGACGTTGATCTCGAGTGGTAAGTAGCCTCGCCTACATAATTTACCAACCAATTTATATACTTTGTGTTAAATTGCAAACGGTTTTTCATAAAAATCTCCTAGATTTTCAAGCAAATTCAAATGGCGTAGTGTTCTGGTGTACAATACCTTTTCATTTTGTTTTTAACGTACTTCTTTTTGCGAACTGCACGTATTCAACTATAGAGCGCGTTATTAGTCGTTTGTAAAATTCTAAAGTGCAATACGGTAAAGAAGACTAAAAGACACGATCAAAAGTAAATTCTGCTTGTATAAACACTTACATGATATAAATTTTAATAACTTCTAAGAGTTTCTGAACATACGAAGTAAATAAAATTAAAGCATTTACTCGGCACTGGCACAGTTTATTTCGCGCTCCAGTGCGCAGTCAAATCTTTAATCATAAAGCCGCTTCAAAATTCACGAGCTCTAATGCAGGGTTCGCTCATGTTCGAATGTCGCAGTAATTGTATTACTTCAAGGTTCAAAGTTGATTTATGTACACTTCGTTCCTTTTAGTTACAAAGTATATCAAATAGTTAAGGAGCAAAACATTTTTTTTTTTTTGGTTACGCGGGGGAATGCTTTTATTCACTTCGCCGCCCCTGCTGCGAGGGCAGCAGGGGCGGCCTCCGTCTCCTTACCGGACCGTGGAGTCCATTATTAGTATATCCACGGCCAAGGAGCAAAACATAACCTATAAGCTTTTAGGATAGAATCAGGAAAAAAAATAATTATTTATTTTCCCGATTCAATAAAGTGACTTGTACAATATTTTTCTTTCTAAGCTTTTAGTCCATTTACAAATTAAACAATGACTGGCTTTTACACCTTCTTCAGATAAACATCGTCATTGTCACTATTAGCAATATTATAGGTACTTTTTCATTTAAACGACCCAAAAAATTATTGGTTCCTAAACTTTATATATTTTATCAGAAATCCTAAAATGTACCTCAACTAGTTCGCAGGCGTACATTTAATTCCATAAACTACATGCAGCAGATTTACAGAGATCAAATGGCACTCTGCAACGTCATACATATTTATCCCCAAATCTGTTGTGTAAAGCATAGCTATTAGCTAGCAATTCGAATGCGTGTCGAGGTATTTGTGAGACCCTTGTCTAAAAGCATATATATTTTTTTATGAATACTTTGCATTGCAGTTAATTCAAATATAATGATGCCACGTCTCTACTTATATTCAAATGTTATACTTTATAAGCGTTTATTTAGGGGGTACTTACCTTCGTGAACCAAATCCATTTGAAAATGAAACGTTGCTTGATATTACGAAAATACGAGTAAAATGGAGGTACTACAAATCTTTCGAACCGTCAATCAATCGGATCGATTCGATGTGTTCGGATAGGGATCACGTTTCTACAGAATATCCACTTGAAATAGCTGCTTAGTATTACAGCGTTTTGCGCAATTACGCACAATTATATGAGAATTGAATGTGACGACGTCATCTCATATGCTTGTCCGCTTTACAAAAAGTTTATGCCCTTAAAGTAAATAATGACTTGGTAATGTCTAAATATAATTTTAAATCAAATGCAGAATCATGCGAATATATTGCACGATACGCATTTTATACACGTTTAACGTCTTCACTTTATTAATTGAACTTTAGAGATACGTGATGTATTTTGAACAATTTTGTGATTGGTCTTTCTAAGTCCACGTATAGTGACACTCATTATGCAATGGCACGGTACAAACTCTAGACGTTATTAAATTATAAGTTCTAACTCACGTCAACGTAAACCTTCAGAAGTCAAATACTAAAGAAAACATGTGAAAAATAAGTTTTTCATCTGTGGAAATTAACTCTTTTGTATATAGGTCCTTTATGAATTGTTGATAATTTCTTATTGAATTCATACAAGATAGAAATTCTTGGTTTGTTCAAGAGTAATTTTAGTTCTCATATTTATAATAGATCAAAGGTTATTCATTTTACTTAACTTGAATATTATTATTACTAAAATTTCTTTATGATTCGCAGAGTCCTCTCATTGAATAGTTAAGTAAAGGTATATATTTCTTATAAATTCGCCCTTTTTCTTTTGAAAAATTGAGCAAAAAAAATTACGAATAATATTCAGCGTTCCTTTAGGTTACATTCATGAAATACTTTATTCTTTCTTTAGGCAGTAAAAAAGCGTTTTAATAAAATTATATATATTTTATGAAGTTTATTTCAATTTTGTCTTGTATTATTTATGTCGCGTGAAGAAGCCTCAACGTCGCTCAATATTACGTTGAGAATTTTTCCACTCAATATTATCTATCCGCTTGGATAACTTAATACACATTCATCGAGTATTTTATCATATAAAGTGGATCAAACTTTAAATAAACATTTTATCATTTATTATACTTTGGTTACAACTTAAGGAGTTGCTTAGTCTGTATTTCCCTTGATAAAAGATACTCTCTTGACAGTATTCTTGGTATGTCTTATGTCAACATTTTATGTTAGTTAGTGCTACAATTTGGGTGTCAGCTATCATACTTAGAGGTATTTACTATAGTCAAAGGATTGTTATAAAAATATTATCGATAAATAAAAATCAACATACTTTTGTATTTTTTTCTTTATCAATCAATCAGAATTTGTCATTATCCGTAACATAATCCCTGTCTGGAGGTTTCCATCAAAAGCGTTTTCGTTACAAAAGGCTTTTAAATGATCGTTTGTGAAGGCCCTTTAAGGGAGATTTGAAATCGTTTTATTAAACGGATCTGTTTTTAAGTTTTGTGTCTTTGTAACTTTTTTTTTTGACGAGATCTCTATATAAAAGTAGAAATGTCACTACAGGTTTTTAATTAATGTCTTAACTTTAATGTCGATCTCACGAAATCTAGAAGAATTTTATATAAGTCTTAGGCTAACTTACTTTGGTACATTTAACCCAAGTTTGCAACTTCTCTTTGCTTATGTCGGTACCTGTTATCGAGTTATGTGGTTTCTTTTAGCTGATGTGTTGACCTGACTTTCTATAAATGAATTAGCTATGTAGCGCTTTATATTTCTGCTTTACGACTATTCGTTGCTGAACTTTTCAAAACAGCTTATTTTAAAATCAACTGAATAGATAGATTCTTTATAACTTTCTTGTTAATTTAACAATAGTGTCTTAAAGTGTTATCTATATGTATAAAGCCGGCTTACAAGCGTTCAGTTTTAACTGGACAGTTCCCAGTTTTGCCTACACACGTTCAAACTGAGCGTCTGTAACCGGCTTAAGAGCACGTTTATTCCAGACAATTGTTCTCTTTTGGCCACTCGCTTTGTTCTCTATTATGAATAGTGATAACGGTGTGATATCACTCGAAAGAACACTTTGAATGGAATAGTCTGAATTAAAGATTAACGTCCATCGCTGCCGACCAACATTAACGATATACAACCCTGAATCACTCGTTCCGAGTTTAGAAACTATCGCTTCAAACTTAAGAGATTTGTCTGAGATTTTCTTTTGTTTCTTATTTTCACGATGGTTCAGATGATTCAGGTTATAGGTATTAAACTGTTAAAATACTTTAAAGTGTCTTTGGTCAAGACATATCGCTAATTGAAATAATTAAATTGTAGTTAAAATAAAGTTATCGTTTTAATTTTTAGTTTTTTTTTTTATCCAATACAAAACGTGTGAAAAAAATATTAAAAAAATGTAACTTATAGGATTAGTTGTCGGTTCTTCATTTAAATATATCAGACACTAGAGTAGGGTTCTCGCTAAATTAAAATGGCGGCGAGCACAAAGAGCGTATCGCCGAGATTAGCCTGATGTGAATGTCACAGCGGGGACGGATTTTATCATTACATTTTACTTGCATTCTTCAAATCACACGTTCCAGAGGTTTCATTGTGAACTTAAATATAAAGTAATTTAGCTCCAGATATTAAGCGAAAGCGTTTATAGAACTATTTCAATATTATCGACAATAGAAAGTTTGATGAAATGAATTCCATTCAAAGACATTTTCAATGAAGCAAGTTCTAAGTAATAAATAAACAAAAACACGTTTTATAATTCTCATTCTATGGCTTTATGTTCAATCTTGAATATATACGAATTGTCTGTTAAAAGATAATATTTAAAGAAACCCAAATCTCATACAAAACTGAAACAAGGAATATTATGTAAATTACTGCGATTGGTCCGAGACGATTCACGCCAACCCGGATAACACTTCTTTATTTTAACTTCGCTGGATTCATTCAGAATTTGCTTAAAGATTTCGTCCTTTTTAACATTTCTTAGAACTTAATGTCTATTTACCAAGTAATAAACAACTAAGTGATATTCGTTTTCGAAACTTTGTTTGTTATCGATCATTAATATTGACAAATCCATTTCCCATTTGAAAGGTAACCGTATTATTAAAATCCCTCAAAGTCAAACGTTGTTTGTTTGACCCAATAATAACAGCCGGCCGTTTATTATCCATAACATAATAAAACAAGCATGTCGACGTCTACTGGCATCTACGGAAATTATACACGAATTCCAAATCCATTAGAACATTACAAACTTGACACTAGTTATTACTTAAATAAGTTAAACTAATATTGTCTGCGATCTAACCGTGGCTTACATTATCCGCATACTTGTATAAATATAATGTTATTTATTTCGTCGTCTTTGTATCAAAATGACAATAAGTATAAAAAAATGAAAGAGCACTTTATTTACTAACTAGCGACCCGCCCCGGCTTCGCACAGGTGCAAATTGGTATAATGCTGATTCTAAATACTGCAGCGTTTGCAATGTAAGCGCTAAAAATGTGTTAATTTACGACATCATATTAAAAACCTCTAAATTATCAGTGTTACTCTACTATATTGTGAATGTATTATACATAAAAATCTTCCTAATGAATCACTCTATCTATTAAAAAAAAACGCATATCCGTTGCGTAGTTTAAAAGATTCAAGCATATGTAGGGACAAACATAAAAATCGTTATTGTTTTATAATATGTAAGGAGGATAAGGATTTACTTTTTGTTCGCCATACCTTTCTGTCATAACACAAAACTATAACGTAAACAAAAAGAGCAATATTATTCAGTCTGTGTTTCTGAAACAACAAATCGTCGGAAACAATAACATTAAATTGTGTAACAAAACACTAAACTGTAACTGAAATCTAGAAGCGGGACGGCAGTTGTTCCGCACTTGTTAACCCTTAGTGTCACGCGCAGCCCGCCGTTTGTTACTACACTTTGTACCAAATATTATTAACAGCCCGATAAAAACGATTTGGCAAGCGTCAACCTCGTTGTTTTAATTAAAGCGATGGCAAAATGTTAATTAATGTTTATCTTGTGCATAAATAAAAGTCAATGTTAATACGCTTGTCAGCTATCTGTTTGGCATGAAACATATTTTAAAGATTTGTCGTTGAAAAATGCAGTTAAAAATAATTAAACCACGGAGTGACTGAGTCGTATCCCTATGACACTTAAAAAATACGAACCTTCAAATTGGTTAAGCAATAAAATACGTTCATACGTAGATTTAATAAAAATCTAGAAACGAAATATGTATTACAGATTTCCACCTGAAATTTTCAGTTCTAAATTGAAGCTTGAATTGTAGGAACGTAAAGAAATTGGTAGTAGTGACCCGGATGCTGGCATTGCCCGGCCGCGGGCTGCTGCACTATTAAATATTTAAATTGTGTTCCGTAATGTTGCCCACTACCTAAACATCGTTTTAATGGACTCGTTTATTTTATATTTTCTTAGTCTGTACTAATATTATAAAGAGAGAAACTTTGTATTTTTAAATTTTTGTATGTTTTGGTATAACTCTAGACCTACTGGACCGATTTCAAAAATTATCCCCGAGTAACATAGGCTATATTATTTAATTCCACACGGACAAAGTCGCGTACAACATCTAGTCTTTTATATTTTTAATAAAGGATCTGAAACTTGCTTTAAAACTTCTTAAGAAATTGATGAAGACTTTACCGTTTTTGTTAAAAATTTGTGATCGTGTCATCAGTAATCTATTATTTTATGTCGCTATTTTATTTAATAAGTGGTGACAGATTTATAATTACGTTGTTAACTGACACTACGTTTATCTAACAAAAAAATATTCAAATACCACAAGTGACCAAAGACCAAAAATGGCAAGGAGGCAACAAAACTCATAGAGCTATTTGTCGTTGGAAAATAAAATTTCTCTAGTGGCAGCCTCGTGTCTTTGAAGTGCAGCAAAGAGAGCGAGGTCTTATATTTTAGTCTATTCTCACTTTATATTTTTGTTTTGTTTAGATTTAAAGGCCCTTTAACTTTACTGGAACTGAAAACTTCTTCCTCACTTTTCCTTTATAAATTCTGTTGTATTAATACATTGCTAATTTCAATCGAACTTAATTAATATTTACGTGAAATAGTTCACAGCTATTTAATGTAGTCAATATTGATCAGTTGACCTATTTATTGTTTTTTGTCGGCTATACAATACTTAAGTGGCGATATTATAAGATACTTAATAAGTTCAGTACCCGCATAAAATATACATATTTCTTATTTAAATACAGTCGACCTCCATATTTGTCTCGCTTACAGTTGGTACTCTGTAAACAGGTTTTTCACTTATGAAGGTTGTCCGGTGGCAGTGAATGATTCTCGTTTATAGAGGTTTCTCGCTTATACAGTTCTCGTTTACCCAAGTTTGATTTTATATAAATTGGTTGTATTTCGTTAATGTTCTATTTACCTACAAGAATACGTGACATTTTTTACATAAAGAATAGATTTGTTTGTATAACAGAATAAAAAATACTTTCTCTCGTAGTTTACAAGTTATCTTTCTCGGATAAACAAAGGATACTGAAGATTCAAGAAAACAATGACATCATAACAGGGAATATTTTGCCTACACTTGTATACTGAAACGCAGATGTAGTTGGCGTTGAGTGATAGAGTAACTTGATTAAGTAAGATTAGTTATTGGTACCCTTCCGCTTCTTAATACTTATTCTAACTTAGTTGCTACGTACTAAAACATTGAATTTTATTCCCTATTTTATTAAGTAGTAGCGACCCAATATAAAAAGATTTAAAATACATAACAGTTATAATATTTAAAAACAATTCGTTGGTCTTTATAAAATCCAGTCTGCCCGCAGGCGGGCGTCCCTTGAAGTTCTAACTTGTTTACAATTTTCTTCCAGAAAATAAATTTATTTAAACATAAAAGGGTTTGTTTATTATAATTTTGTTATGTCCGCAAAGCCTAGCAATTAAAACATGTTTCAAGTACAGATGTTATTATTAAAATACAAAGTACTAAGAGTCATTCTATGGTCCCGACGAGATACATCCATAAACGAGAAACTCGGATTAGAGAGAAACCTCCATAAGCGAGACATTTATCGCGGTCCCTTGGACGCTCACTAATCCAGGTTCAACTGTATACTATAATTTATTTCCTATAGTTAATGAACTTGAGCAAATCTTGAGTAAAATATACGACGGTGTTATTATTATTTTTTCACTCTTTCTTCCTTCAAAGTACCTAATTGATGATTGAATTTTTGAAAATGTTATAAGATTATAAATGTTTATAAAATAATCTTTACTTTTTAATAACACTCATCTGTAAAATCAGTGAGTTAATTATCATAATAGTCAATTTTAAATGAATCCTCCCCATAGCTTACGAGTAAGTTATAAGTAACCGTCTAATTATTATCATTAATTTGCTTGTTATAATGTTTGCTGTTGGCATAGAAAAAAATGATTGTAGTATAAAACATGAGTTAATTAAATGTGTATTGTTACAGCGTGCGTAAAATTAATATCGTCATAACGACGGCCCACAGAGTGGCAAATTAAATTAACACCCACAGTACCAAAGCACCGGTCGAAATAGTCAGCGGCACGCAAAAGAGCGTATTAACCTATTTAACACTAATACACCTTTTAATTACTTTCACCTTGATTTTTCAAGAACGTGTCTCGAAAATTAAGTGTTGCAGGATTTAGTTTCATAGCATTTTAATTGCAGGTGAATCTGGACAGATTTTTGTTTCTATTTTGATTCGAATGCTGTGTCTTTACTTTATTTCCATAAAAAAGCTTCCGCTTTTTGCTTGATGACAGCAAAACATTGCCTTAAGCATGAGTTTTCAGACCATTTAACTGTACACGTATATCTTAATTATACCAAACTGATTTTGACCCAAATTAAATTATTTACTTCCACGGTTTAGTAAAGATATATGAAAAATGATACTAACTGAAAAACTGCATCCTTGCGTGATAAAAACTCAAATACAAATACAAATACAAATAATTTATTGATAATACACACGAAAATTAATTTACACGTCTTTTAAAGAAAAAATAATTGTGTCAGTTAAAAAAAAACTAACAATTTATATAAAAACAACATGGTACTAGTGAAGCTAAAAAATTCTTCTACTGAAAAAAAAGCTTTCTGTAGCAGCCAAGATTTTAGTTTACTCATAAAAAGAAGTAAAAAAATAGAAATTCATATTTCGAAACTTGCAAAAAATAAAACAGCAAGTAAAGGTCAATTGCAAAGGCACAACAACTCATTTAAAAAAGAGCCGGAACGGGTTAATTAAGTGAAGCCGCAGGGTGTGAAATTGTACGCGTTTGTGAAACCGTACGGTCGCTGTGAAAAGTGAAAGCTTTGTCACCTGCAACACGCCACGGCTAATTAGTGCTCTATCCAGGTCATTTGCTACAAGTTTTTTTCACGTTTCATACACCATTTGCAAGAAAATAACCATCTAGCAAAGTGAAACATAGAAATTATAAAATGTGTATAAGTATTTTAATATTAATTTTTGAGATCTGACGAGAGATCCGCCCTGTATCTGTAATAACACATACCGGCTTATAATTTATTAACAATTAGTTTTCATTTTACTGTCTGTCGTATCTTTCCTTTTTAATATCGATTTATTCTTACTGATAAAATAATAATCTGCCTCATATATTATTTATACAATAAGTAATATATGCAAAAAAGGTAAGCGATTGTTAAGCATGAATAATTAAGTTATTTTCATGAGGCCAGAATGAAATCAACCGCTCGTTCAGCAAGAAATTAAACTTAAATCGACTTTGGGATCGTTGTTTTATCTGAAACGGAGTTCTGTAAAGTTTTACTTTGATCTGGCTTTGAGAAACTGTGCATTATATTTTCAATTTGATATAAAACTTTGCATTAATTAAATGAAGATTAAGCCAGCCGGAATATTTAATTTTAACTTGAAATATATACCACTTTTAACACCTTACATAGCTTTAATTAACTTTAACGGTAACGACAACGACAAAAACCTTCAATGTAAAAAAAGAATACCAGGACAGCAGCAATAAAGGGAACAAAATGAAAAAAAATCGAAGCTACATGAGTTTACCTTTAGAACGATACCTGCACTCCTACCAATTTTAATTATATTACACTAAGAAGGAAATTATTTACAAGATTATTACTCAATATTTTCGAACAACAATAAAAATGATAAAATAGCATTATCTGTGTAAATGTTCATTTTAACTTCATGTGCATAGTGGAATCATTCTCACAACGCTGCAAATAGTGACAGGTACAAAAGGACGCAGAAGTTGTTAAATTGCATTTACCTTCACGATTCCCGGCGACAGCTCGCGACGGCACCGAATAACCATATGTTAAACTTTTACCAATAAAATAAAACAATTGCTATTTGTGATAATAAAAAAAAATCTCCCGGTAGACGGAAATACAGGTACGAAAACTAAAAAAACGTTAATTGCTTAGTTAATTATTTCCTGAAAGTAATAAAACTCATTTAAATGTCAACATCTATATTTATTTCTAATATATTCGAAATCTTTACAACTACAAGTATTTACAAATGTATAGATATCTTTTAAACTCTATAAATTCAAGGAAACATTGAAATCGCACTCAAAGAAGACAATATAAAACCAGTTGACAAACATAAGAAGTTTACAAAGTAATAGAAATAAATACAAACGAGAAATACACAGTTTATACGTAAGTAATCAGTCTTTTACAAGTTTATGTCTCTTTACGAGATAACTTATATGTTTTAGCTGCCAGTTGCTAAAATTGTTAAAGTATAGGAAACTTATTGAATGCCGTTATTTCAAAGTAAACTGTTTGTATTAATAAGTAATTACATAAATTTTAATAAAACTATTATTAAATATGTAACAATCATTGAAATATTTCTTTCGTATTTTATTTATTTACAATATATATTTTTGGATTTCAAAAAAATGTTAAATTTCGATTTGACCCATACTATCGGATATGTCCAGAATTTTTGTACACTATGGCTTTGAAATCTTCGTTTTCAACTCCTAGAATTTAATTACAATTTTGTCCTTATTATAGCACTAAATAAAACTACCGATCGCTTAGCCAAAGAAATATCAGCAAACCAAACAGCCAAAGATGTATGAAACTCGGAACTGAAACAAGATACGTCAATTGAGATTATCTTAATGGAAGGACAAAAGATAGCATCTTAATATAAGAACATAATGATAAAGATAAAATGATAAAAAAAAGAAAATTAAGGCATGTAAAGATCCACTTCAGCGTAAATACCGTTCTTGAATATACTGAGGTTAGAAATTAAATTCCGCAATTTCCTTAATAACACTCCACCCTCAAAAAAGAGTAAATCTATACAAAACATTGGACTTTGCTTAATATCGCAAAAGTTCGACCATCATTTTTAATTCATATAACCACATAAAATCTAACAGACCCGAGATTATGTAATGTGATCATAATTAGGGAAAAATATAATAAACAATCTCACCTGTGCTTCTATTACGTACTCCGAGGACTGAAGCAACTTCAGGTTGCTCCATATCAAATATTAATTCTGTACGTGCTGCGTATAGATTGTATATATTAGCAATGCAGGTAAGCCGGAGGCTGCCACGTTCGAACGCCTCAGTGCGTACGACAAACGATACCACACCGACAGTCGGAGTTCTATTATCCGGCCCCGTCCTTTCAAATATTGGCTTCAAACTTTCCTTCGACGGACGCCTTATCTCTTCCTTGTGTAGATTTATGTACGTCTCATCTAAGTATTGCAGATTCTCTTCGTCGTGGAACACGTTAAAATTCATTTCATCTTCAGATCGCTCTGTTGTTGTGGATTCTGATTTCAACGGTGGATCCCATTTGAACCATGGTGGTAACTCGTGCGCTATAGATTCCATGTCAATCTGGAACAAACGTATTTTGTACTATCTCAACAAAAAATATAAGTTCTCAAATTTACCCGACGCTCTTAGGTGAAGGAAAACATCGTGATGCAACCTGCACATATCGGCGAAGAAATTCAAAGATATGTGTAAAGTCACGCAAAATACGCGTTAGTCGTGGAGTTGCGGATAATGGAGCCCATCATGGGTCGAACTTTACCTTACCTTGCCTTATACCTTAGGTTCTCAAAATTGCTTTAGAATTATTAATTTCATAAGAAATTAAAATATCATACCTTATCGTTTACAATATCGTTTTACAAGTGTAAAGATCTTGCTTTATTTTCTTTTGTAAAATATAGCTTACCTCCTCTCCGTTTAAAGCGAAGGTGAGATTTACAGAGGGATACGAGGGCGGCGAGGCGCACGTGGCTCGCAGATTTGAGCCGACGCCGTACCACGATCGGTCCGAGACTAGTTTCGGTCCCCATTCCGGAGGCTCTAAAATTTTAAGTTCAGAATATATTTCACGAAAACGAACGATAGAAAAATGTTGTACTATTTTACTTATCTACTAGTAAAGTTTTTTAAAGCGAAATATCTAATTGATAACTAAGATATTATCGGAGTATTCAATTACCAACAACTTCTAGAGGTGCAGAGCGTATCTCTGTGTGGAAGGTGGGCGCGTCCGCCGACACCTCGCAGCGGAACCGTCCCGCCATAGCCGGCGTCGCTTGCTGCAGCACCACGCGCCGTGCGCCCGATCTCGATATCTACAAGAAGAGGTCACCGTAAGAACTATTTCACTAGTTTAATTTTAACGATCAACAAGTAACCATTAATAAAATCGTACAAGTTAATAATAGAAACAGCAAAATTACGGTATATTTAGTAAACACTAAATTGCATATACAGTTGAGCCTGGATAAGGAAGAGTCCAAGGGACCGCAATATTTGTCTCGCTTATAGAGGTTTCTCTCTAATCCCGTTCTCGCTTATCAAGGTCCGACTGTATTTTATATTGTGCATTAAGTACCTTCAATATTGTACAGTCAAGCGCTAAGCCTTCTACAATACGCTTTACATTTAACTACTATAGTATAGAATTTGATCCACCTCACTAAATAGCGTTTCGAGGTGTTAACGGAATCTGAACCGGCATAATAAACGCATTAATATCTGCTTACAAAACCACTCGGGCTTCCGACTACGGTTAGTAATTAAATTATTAATACTATCGTTTTGAATGGATTGCAGAATTGTTCGAACTCAATAAAGGTGCAATTTAAAGGTGCAAAATTAACTTGACGATCGAATTATTTACCCCTAACTCTTGTTAAGTCGATTATCAGAACGTCAATTCAAATTACTTTTAATAATCAATGATACTGAGAGGTTTAAGAGTTGATTTGAATAATCAATAGTCTGTACATTATTTCTACGAGAAATATTTACAATTTATGAGATCAATTGTTAAGGAAATCGTCCAGTAATAACATGAATACATTCTAAGTAATGCAGTCTAACAAATAAAAAAGGTTTTCGATGAAGGACATATAAATTGTCCAATTTTCGCTCGGGACCGACTGATAGACTATTCTGTGATGCTTTATTCAGCAAAAAGGTCTTGTATCCGGTTTTCTATACGTCAATATTAAAATTTTCATTTACGAAATCTGATTACTGATTCTGTTTACTTACGTCAACTTCGATTCCCGGTAATGGGAACACTCTTGTGTGTGGCAATTCTTTTGGAATGTATCTGTAAAATTCTTCTTTCCCTCGATACCATTTGACGCTGTATAACGCTTCTTCATCTTCTAATTGCCAGCTACATTCAAGTGTTACAGTCTCATCCAGAAGAACTGCGCTAGGCACATTGATTTCTAAATTGTGTAGTCCTCCAACTCCTGTTGAAATAATTAGCATTGAACATCATCTTTGTATTCTAATCTTATTGGACGCCTAATTGCCATTCTCTTTTAAAAAATAAAGTCGACAATTACATTAACATGAGTTCCAGGATTTCGCGTCATCAATACATATACTAAAAAATATCAAAAACTTGTTATAAAAGTACTGCAAATGCACCAAACCAACCATTAAACGTGCACGTGTTCATTTTGTAAAAACATTAATCAGATTAGATTCGATCAGTGTTTGAAAATTAATACAATTATGTAATTTTAGATCCACAAAGCTAATGGTTAAAGGAACTAATTTGTACTATAAAACAGTATATATTCCTACAATTAAAGTCTTTTGTACGAGAAATCTTAGTTATTAAAATATTTATAAGTGTAATTTCTTTTCGAGGTGAATTTGATTATAAAATTTTCCGTTAGCCATTATGATCGCATTAAGGCAAAAAACGGCGAAATAGCTGATTTAAAATTCATTGTTGAAATGTAACCGAGCGGTATACCGGGATATTACTTTTGTAATGGTATGCCTGTTACGACGCACGAAATAAATAAATTAAAAAATATATTAAGGAAGATATTAAGTTTAATAAATGTTTCATATACAGTAATATATTTATAACGATTCTGTAAAACATAATAAATTCAAATCCATCAGATTTTTTTAGCAAAGTAAGTATATCTCTCATTACTTGTTATAATATCTGTTGATAAGACATAGCTGTTCATATTCGGTCTGTCTAAAATAAAGGCACAAGTAACTATTATGACAACTTGGATTAAAACTTATATATTTTAACATGAAAAGGATAAAAAAATATATATCCTTTGTTAATATAAACAGGGTGCAGTGTAATAGAATAAAACTTACCTACGCTCCAGCAGATTGCGGCAAAAATAGCCACAAGGATGCGGCTCCCCGCGGCAGGGATCACCTCCATGCCACTCGATACTGATACAAGCTTTGTGTGCGATACACTCAATGTCCAAATTACTTTCTCACTTAGTCCTTATTATACACAAATTATATGATTAGTTCGCCACTTTAACACACACATGTTTTTGCAATCGGCGACAATGATGAACTATAATCCGATTGGTTATGGGAAATTAGATAATTTATTTATAAAATAAAACTAAAAATATTACTACAAAGTGAAAAAAAAATAGTTATTATTGTAGATTGAAAAAAATATTAGAAAAATCGGACAACTAGGAGCCGAGTTAAAGCGAACAAAAAAAACATACAAACAAATTGAGAACCTCCGGATAAAAATGTAGATGATTATCTTAAACGTATTAAAATAACAGTATCCTTAGTTCTTCATTTAGAAAAAAAAATTGTTTGCTTGATATCTTAAGAATCCTCATTTTGTGTTCAGTTTTCTTTTTATTATAGTAATACGAGACAAACAACCGCGGTGGAAAAACATATTAAATACAATGTAAAGGTTAGCGACAAATACACGAAGTAAGCAACAAAAGTGAGCGCGAAATCTCAAACTGACAATACCATGCATACTGTGTAGCAAACAATTCCATACAGTCAATCTCTGAATAGTGCCCTTTGTCTATTGTTTGCATAACATGTGCCAAACATCTTCAGTCTTATCTTGTTAATATAAACTAGATATTGTCCGTGACTCCGTCTGCGCCAAATTATAAACTTACAATAAGTCTGTGTGTTCTTTCAGACTGTGTTCTAGATCTGTGGTAAACATCGTGATCCCTGTAGCCGTTCTGAAGATACCTTCAAACACATCCAAACTTCCATCTAAACTTGCGTATTTATATTTTAAGTAAGGTTTATTTTTATTATTTACACTTTCAATTTTAGTTTCAAGTTAAAAATAGAATCATAGTTCTTTTCGCCAGAAATAAATTTTTACCAGCTACTTTTCATTTTGTAGTCTCAGCAAAATACACACGTATACGGAATTCGGTTACGACTACTCTTGAGATTAACCTTTTTCAATGTATTGCCAAATTTATATAAATTTCTCTTTTGGTTCGTTATATTTTATGAGTACAATAAGTTAAGATTTACACTCAACCTTCCGAAAGGGAGTCAGAGATAGAATTTATTTTAATACGATCATGAGGCTTATTTTATTATATTTTAAAATTTTACTGCGTATGTACCTTCAAACTAATTTAACTACTAATGCGAAAGTATCTAAGAACGAAAGTTTACCGTGTAAATCCAACACTGCTGAATTGAGCCGAATTAAATTAGAAACATAATAGATAAGATACTGATTAAAATAGGGTTTACACTAGGTACTACAGCAGTTTTTTATTCCACGCGTTCATAGCTTGCTTTGATACTTTATAAAAAATAATAGTAAAGCAAACTCTCATCACGAAGAGAATAACAAATACTGTAATAATCCATGTCGTTCCGTTGGGATTACAAGCTATCTACATCTCCGGCGCGAATACACAATTGTCTCACCGCAACTACGACACTGCCAGCGTGGTAACAAGGTTTAATTACATTTTTATATTGCACTGAAAACCGCGAAATTTCATTAATATATACTATTATTATAAAAAAGGAATAAACAATCACGTGACCTTTTATTAATCTACTAAACCAACATAATTAACTCCCAATTGTTATATAATTTAGTCGTCAATAACTAGTCACATTAGTTTTATCATTAAAGTTAAATTTCACGTTTTATCAATCTATTGACATATAGAGTCATGTTGGTTTGATTACAGAATAATTAATCAAGCAAGTCGATAATGTTCTGTTATTCATGTAATAGAATTTTCTATTCACAGTTTCATCTAATAAAGTAACAAACAGGAATAATGCTGGTAAAAGTGAGAGATGCTCGTTTGAAACTAATTACATTTTCTTGAACAAAGATATATTATACTGTAGATGGAACACTCGATACCTAAAAGTGAGGCATTTTCTTTGACCTCCGGAGGTCCAATGTAGGCAAAACTCCCTAAGTGTTAACCTCTAAATTACATTTGCCGACATAAAAAGTCGACCGAGTGTAACCTCTTTTCTCAAATTTAAATTGTATTTCATAGTATTTACTAAAGTTTAATATAATAATTAATAGAAACATTTTTAAAACGCTAATTAAAAATTTATAACAACCATAAAACAAAAATGGTCTTTGTTAAAAATTGTTTGTATTTAAATTGTTTTAAATAAAATAATAATAATGAAAAACGATGATTAACGTTTTAATGAATGTTTTAGTTTATTCTACTGTTTATTTTAAAAATGTAAAAAAATCACACAATTTCCCAAACTTGGAAATTTTTTTCATGATACTGGCAAGTTTTTTTTTTTAATTAATTTCTTTCTTGGCACGCTTTTTAACGTCAAATTAGTATGGAGTGCTACCTCTATGTATAATATCTCTTTGTTCTTGAATATAAAAAATGAGTCTTGATTAAGTTAGATTCATTAAGGAAACCAGTTTCGTTACTAGCAAGAAGATATAAAAAGCTAGAGAGATCAGCCTATCGTTATTAATCACGGATGTCCTCTTTGTCTTTTTTAATCAAAAATTTCCAAGAATTAATATCGAATTTTATATGCGACAAAATAATTATCTGATCCTAAATTTATACCACGATAATAGGGGCGTTGTTATAAGTAGCCGTGATTTAGGTAAAAGGTGTGAACGTTTTAGTAGAACATTGGTAAAAGTAGTAAAAGGTGTTGCTCGGGATGTGCTAAGAGACGGGCTGGCGCATCATCTCGTTACAAATATGGGACGCGGTGCGAGGCGAGCCGCTCGGCGAAATGTGTACCATTGCTCTTTGTGTTGCCTTCTTTTGTTTGCTGATACATTTACTAAAGTACGTGTATTTCTACCTTTAATTTTTATATCACAAACATTATTATAACAATGTCATTGTTCATTTTAGTTCAGGAAGAGAGAGATTGCTTAAAGATGTGATTAAATATTAAATGTAACTGTCCAAAAAGTTGTAATACAATACATGGTGTTAATTATTTTTAAAAAAAATATTAAGGATCTTGGTTTATTGTAATTTATAAATTTTCGACAAAAGTTTTTTTAGGAAATAACATCATTTTTGCTGATTTATGCATTAATGTATATTAATTTAAATGTGTGTTTAAAATAAAATTATTATTAAAACATATTCAGATAATTTATACTTACGTTTACAGATTGTAACAAAAATAATGTTTAATATTTTTCTCTCAAAAATAATCGCATTATAAATCAAAAACAAAACTCGAACCTATAATATTCTTCAAAAACAACCAAAGTAACTTAAAAACCTCAACTTAAAAATTGTTTTCAACGCTTTCAAGATTTCAAAACAAACTTTTTTCCACTGTTACAAAAATAATTTACTTTTACATAAAGAAGAAAAATCAGTTTAATTAAGTATCCATTCAAAGAAAATAAAACTTTCGTGTCGCTGATGTTATTTCAGGTAAATAACGTATGTATGTAGGGTTAGGACGCGTCGCGCGGTACGTAAGGCGTTTTCGGCCGCCCCCGCCGTACTGGATGAAACCGCCCGCGTTCCCTCCCCGCGCCCCTCTAACCGTACTTAATAAAGCCCCTAGCTTTGATAATAACAATGCTATATTTTATTGATAATCGCTCACGACATTCAAGTATTTACGTCGTATGTTACTTACTATTTATGTCAATTTCAAAATTACAATAAATTATTAGAATTTTTCATCATCCTGTATAAGATAAAGATTTTAAAATATACTTAATATGAAAGTTTAATTAAGTGTAATTACATACACGCTTTTAATGATTTTTGTAACTTTAATTAACTATACACATAATGTAAAAGTTCTATAGGTACTCGTATTTTTTATACCTTTCATTTATTAATGACTACTACGAGTGCTACGTGTACTAGCCGGTAAAATATCGTTAGTTTTTATTGAAGGGATTAAATGTGGAAAATAATAGTTTACGCTACGTATAATTTATGTAACACTAGACTCCTGATATACGGGACGAATTCCTAATCACGTTCCTAAGATTGTTTAAAACTTTGTTCCATTTCTAGTGGAATAGAAGCAATCCTAGACTGCGTGCCCTTACCAACATTAATTACAATCCAACTTAGTCTGATTAAACCTTGAGGAATTATCCGGATTGACAAAATTAACTTTTAACTTAGATTTATGTGATTCTGAGCGACAAAGATAATACTGTTTTAGAAAGCTGTTACTAATTAATTACTTGGTAATAGCTTTGATTTAATTAAATTAAACTAATAGAATATTTTATGACAGTATTTAAAATCTGTAATATCTATTAAGTTTGAAAGCTACAGCACAAATTAGAACGTTTTTTTTAATCGACTGATTACAAAATCCATCATTACTATTTTTATATATTTTTAAACGTCTAGAGTGATATTGCTCTATTTAACATTGAAAACTGCTATCAATACGATGCTGTTTAGAATTGAAAGTAGGTCAAATAAGCATCGCTTTGTCAAAACCTATCTGAATCGAAATCAACACAGAAAGCGAGCATATACTCTGATGGAAGACTAATAAAAAATGGTCTAAAATTGTAACGATTGATAGAAGCTTAGAAAAAAACCTTTATTTATCGATAAAGTATGATTAACACTTTCAACATTAATTTAAAAATATCGGATTTATTAGATACTTAATTTTTTTACACATTACTAACTGAATTTATTTCAAAGAACCCAAAAACATGCCTAAGTAACGAATGCTAAAATTATATTCCTTACTTTAAATCGTCTTACTCGGTGTTGCCATCATGAAAAAAATAGGCAAATGTCGTGAAACTTTGCCACCACATGAATAGCGTGAAATCCAAACCGGCAACGGCGTTGCGGCTAACCCTGCTTAATCTCTTATAATCCCTTCACCTACCATGATTCCGCCAACACAGTCCATGCCTATGTACTTTGAATCGATTATAATTAACATTATTACGTCTACGAGCTTAAATCTTGAAATAATCGTTTCAATTTAATGCGAAATTTTAAATTAATTTACAAATATATTGTTTAAATCTACGGCTTATAATACACCGGTTGTTGTACTTGAATACAAATGATATACAAACCAATAAAGCGTAATTTGGGATAGGAAATTATCAGCACGTGTTGCGATGAGATATCCATTGGATGCGTGCACAGCTTCCCTCTAATACAATTGCCCTAATCAAAGTATGGACGCTCTCGATCTTGTATCTTAATTAATGGATTTATTGTTTATTAGTTTTCTCCCTTTCCGTTGTATATCACAGCTTTTAATTTATTGATTTATATAAATCCGTTCTTCTCGAGACATAAGTGTTATAACGTTATATTTTTAGTTATTTACGTAAAAAGTTTATGGGTGCAGAATGTGTTTACCCTTTTAAAGTCAGTAGAGCTAGACTAATTTAATGAAATAATACTTTTTAATCACATACACATCATAATTCTAAGGATTATTGGATGTAAATATTATAAAAAAATATCAAAGGAGCTTAAAATATTTTTAAGGAAGAGCTAATTGAGAAAGCATTAAACGTGTTTACGGTTCGGACGAGTCGTGTGTTTATAATAAAGTGAAGATTGATGGCTCGCTCGCTGGCCGACGTGCGATGCCCGCTCGCTGCATCCTCATTAACTTATGCACATCAAGTGCTTTTATTTGAAACTTTAATGAGTTCTTAGGATCACTGAATATACATACAAATATTATATTTAGCAATATCTGGAAACGGCAGAATCATTAACATATTCCATTTCAAAATTATTAAATATATTGCCACTTAAAATCAATTTGGAATGTTCTATAGAAATAAATACAAAGTTAAAATTAAAATCAAGTCGTGTTAAACCAGAGTGCTTAAGTTTAAGTTATTTTTAATTATATGTTTTCGCATTCCTTTTGCCACAGACACATTAGTGTCATTGGCGTAGTTTTAAATATACGAAATACCTACTGATATAATTAAAATGTTTATTTATATTTTCGAAACTAATTTTAACTTATTATTTTTGACATAAATTGAATCCAACATCTAATCTTAATATTATAACAGAAAACTCCTCTTAATCTAAAATTCAATTACATTTGTTTATTATAAAAAGTCGCTCATAATGTCGAGTACACTTGTAACTAAGCGTGGTCGGGTCTCTGTTATTTTAGCAAACAGTAGATGGCGCTGTCGCATCGTTAGTTCTGAAGTAGCCAGTGAGAGCCCCCGGAGCGTTATATTTACCGCAAAGCTTGACACCTGGCGGTGCGAGTAACGGATGCAACGTCGAATGTTTTGAGTTATTTCAAGCACATCCGCAACGAACTCAACCGGCCAGCTGTCCTTTCAGTTAACACGACACTTCATTTAGATACACGTCATACCCACTCACACGAAACCAATCTTATAAAGAACAAAAAATGTGTTTTATCATAATTAATTGGATCCCGAAAGAGTAACAGGTCGTATATCATCGCCACATATGAATAATCAATAACTGATGAAAGGATATATTTTTCCTAAATTAACTTGGGTCTACGTAGTGGTCTCAATAGTACCCTAGAAGAGGGACGCGGTGAACCGATCTTCGTAGCAAGATTTCTATTGACACGGAGTCCTAGGTCTAAGGTAGAAGAGAACTTATTTCGTATAGTATAGAACATATAAAGTAACTCCTAATTATAATAGAAATTAATACTGTGGTTTTCTTTTGCCGTTTGTTATTTTATTCACATGCTACACTGAACGTAAAAAAGCTAATTTATCTTCACGGTAGAAAAGGTTTTGATGCAACAAAAGTAACGTTACATATAAAGTATTATCCGTGACACAACTTTGTGAGATGAATGCCATATATTTAGCAAAGTAAATCCCCCGTAACCCAGGATTTGTATACAGCTATACAAGTTGCGAGTTGTGCAGTTAGTTACCGTGGTGGAACCGAGCTCTTCGACAGAATGCCGCCGGCAAATCCGCTTTACCGTTCTTTCTACAAATGAAAAAATAAGTTCCTTCAATATTTCCCCTTCGTAATTCACTGGAGAATCGTTTTTATGTTTTGCGTTTCAGCTTTATCAATTTGCTATATGACAAAAGTTTTAATTGAACAAACCGATAACGAAATTGTTATAAATGTTTGGTCCTTTAATTAGCTTTAGGATTAAACAAAATTTATTTAAAAAAAATGATTTAAAAGTGTCACTACAGTATGTAGTTTCTCATACTATCATATTATAATTGGACGATTAAAATAAAGTTTATCTTTCTATTTTCTACACTGGTAAATATTTTAACAGAATAATTAATAATCCTCACTGCTAAAGGTTTAACGAATCTTCTCACCCAAAATTATTAAAACTTTAGTGAATAATTAATCATTATATCAGATAGAATTTAATTAAATACAAATATTAAAATCAGAAACGTTAAAATTATACAATATCAAAAGATTTTAGTTAAATAAACTGCGAAAGTCCACTAGTAGTTCCGACTTGTATGTACGTTGCTCCTTCCAGAAGAAATACCAACTAAAGATTTTGTATACCCCATTCACTTTATGTTTGAGCCCCGAAATATTTCAAAGACTTATTTGCTTAACGACAAAAGGGGCTATACAGTCCAGAAAGCTCCTAGTTAAATTTTACTGCGCAATGTGTTTAATTCAACGTAAACTTCAATGTGGTAATTTAAATTTTTCGTTTTATAATATCGCTAATAACAGGAAAATAATCTTCGAGCTTCTCTTGACGTCACGATTTCCGTTCTTATTTTAAAACAGGAAGAAGTTCATTAAATAAATATTCTATTAAGTGACTAAACAAGCTTACAAGACACCGTGAAATTGTTTTAAATTCATCCCGCCGTTGATGACGGGCAACGAGGAACGGAGTCAATTTAAATAGATTGCTGTGAAGTTGACCATTTCTTATACAACTTCAACACATTTATTCATAGGGCATTCTATTTAGTATTTTTTAAGACTGAATTTTGTTACCATTTGCAAAAAAAATAATAATAAAGTAGTAAAAAGTACCCTGTAAGCTCTAGTAAGCATCGTTTCTTATTCATATATTTTAATATTTTTGATATAGCTTGCACGTGGCAGTGGCAGGGATCAGCATCAAAAGATCATTATAATTTCCGGCCACTGTAAGATCAATCGGTTAATTGCTTCCGCTAAAGTTCCGGCTACTAAAAGAAATTATATTGAAAATCATAACAGTACCATCATTTTTTCTTCGAAGATGCTTATTACGAAATTGCCAGAGCCTACTTTTATAACCCGACCCTTAAATTTTTAGCGCAATTATTTACAAGAAAGGGACGGTCTTTCAGTATTACTTTTTATACGTACGTTAGAAATTATATTTATTAAAAGGGTTTTGATGTAATTTGAATTTAACAAAATACGTATCTACAATATAGTTTAATGTTAATGCGCAATAATAAAAATATTGTTTGCTCTCTTATAAGTAACATTAGATACTTACAACGCGGAAACCGCAACATCTTGCTGTCATAGTCAAAAATCTAACTATGAAAGAACTTAAACGATATTAACAAATGATACAATGTTCCCCGATTACATTTTATTACGGCCATAAAGAGGAGACATGGTAAATATGAATTTTTAAACGGTATAAAGAATAAGACAGTTTCCGTATAACGTTATGCTCGTTTCACACAAGGACAGAACAGTATCGCAGAGCAGTTAACTGTGCAGTGTTTCAACGCACATGCCGAATAAGAATAGTACATTTAACAGAAAGTGTTCATTCAAATAGCAGTAGTGTTCTGCCTCACTGCTCTTCCCTCGTGTGCAACTGGTATGAATGCACGCACACGTGTTTTCTATTTCAGACGTCGAGTTGGGCGGGCGCGGTGGCCATAAATCAACTAAATTGTTTTATGAACATTAGAAACGCTCTATTTAATTTTATAAAAATACGAGCATAAACGCATCACCGTTAGGAACTGGTTTCAATGCTTATAAAACATCGAAACATATTCTTAGCACAATTGGGGTTAACCCTTAAATGCCTGATTTACGAAAGTGATTATACAACAGTAAAATACGTACAGCGAACCTACAAAAAAACTAACTAGTAATGTGAACATTTACTTTACAAGATTGGTATCAACTTTGGTTGATAGCTCAGGCATCTCATTTTACTTGGTTTTTGAATTTCTGGGCGTGAATTGAATTTCTGCATCAGTTTGTACAAAAAAAAATGAAGTATTGCACCAGTAAATAATAAACATTTCTTACGAATGAATAAAAAATCCTATGATAATTGGTTGGGTACAGTTTGCTCGAATAGATTTAAAATGCAAGCATATTTCATTCGTAATTGAATTTTAAAACTCCGCTACAAGCAATAAATGTTAAAGTTAATTTATCAATAAACAGCTCGGAGCTGAGTAATAGTGTGGCTCGACTGTTTGTGATTAATTTTGTTGAGAGATTTACAAGTTGGAAGTCCGCAAGCCCGTGAGCCCGCAGCCCCACGGCCGCCGAGTACTTACTAATGTACACAATTAACTCGCCACGTCGTTGACCGGTAAATAACGACTTTGGCGTCTGATGTTTTTATGTCTGATCTTATTAATTTGCCCAAAGAGAGTCCAAGTGTGTCACCAATAATCTAATATATTTGTCTGTCTAATTATTCTTCAACACCATACACGAAAACATTTGTCTTCAAATTAAATAAATTTCGTATAATTTTAGTGACAATAGAAATCTCAAAATTGGTAAAACTTACAGTGTTATTATTCGTTTATTATTAAAGTTACAAATGGACGAAATTATAACCGTCCTACGTTCCTCTAAACGTGAATCAGTTATGGTTAGAACCCGCATAAAAGGCTCATTAAAAGTAATGTTATTGCGGTTTTCCCTTTGTCTCGATTCCGTATTGTAGTTAGTCGATATTACCATTCTGTTAGAGAATCTCTTACAATTTAAACATAAGTATTAACTTTAATGATGACAGTTGAACCTTTTCATATCACGCCCGCTTATATGACAAAGTATTTCTACTTATAATATTTCGTGAAAACTGCAAATATACTAAAGTTAATATTACGATAAAAATACTTAAATATTTGTAAACAGAATTCTCCAAAAATTTTATACAGTCATCAGAGACAAATAGGTAAGAACTGTACACTGACACTATAAATCTATCACCCTAGCACTATGCACCCACCCTTTATGTAGACAGCACAGATTTGTATGTTAATGACGTCATTAAAGGAGCGACGGCCGACATGAGTCAGTGCGTCACGGATATACAACCGATACACAGTTAATGCCTTATCGATTTACTATTGCTGAAGCTTAACATAGATGAGTCCCTAATCAACGAAGATTACGACTAACTTATGGCTTGAAAGAAGGGAATATTAAGATTTAGGTTAGTTTTACATTACTTATTTTTGCAACTCATTGCCATCACGAGCGTATTTTGATAATAAAATATTTTTGTATATGACAATCGAATATAAACAGAGTATATTGTTGAGAACAATATCTATGCAGTTTCTTGCAATGTGATACATCAAGCGTCTGTCTCGACAACCGCAGCTGCAATACATCATACGCCATAAGCTATTCTTTTTCAATAACTCTTAAGAACAATGGACGTTTCTTATTATTTAAATGCAATGTACTCAACAAAGTTTGCTACGGATTTTAAGTACTGAGTTTGCTAACTTGAAATTCTGTTCATCATTCATAATTACTGTTGTGACAGTCATGTTGCTTGACAGCTGACTGAAATAAATTATACTTGAAAATATTATAACAACGGTTGATAATGCTCTTGGAAACACCTGTGAAAAGATACTGGGGGCTACCCAAAGTACTTTTCGATTGGCGATATAGCTGATGGAATCTGAAACTGACATTGACATTCGATAATTTATGTGCTTGTCACGTGCGAGATATCGAACGCTATTGTCGGTTCTATACATTTTTGACCTTCGCTATAGAATCGCTTCGTAGCAAATGTGCTTTGGGTACCCCCCTGTTGTCTCTCTTTTTCCATGAGAATGAGAGTTAACAAATATGTGTATTCACGCAAAATACGCGCTAGTCGTGAAGTTGCGAAAAATGGAGCCCATCATGGGTCGAACCTTACCTTATCTTAACAAATATTTTGGCAATACATACCCGCAGTCATGCATTTGCAGCTTAACCATATATCAATTGCTGTCGCAATATAATAAGATTTAGTGACATATTAGTGGTAATATTATCCGAATGGTGCAATATTTCAGGATACGGTCCGGTTAGTTGGCGGCGTGTCGGTCGGAAGCCGGCACTTAGCCGTTGTTGGGGGGCATTTAGTTCGAACGTTAATGCTTAATTAGAGTGATTAAACAGAAGTGTTAGTGTAAGGAGCATTACTAACTTCGAAGGTAATGTATGTAGTGTACATGTTTGTAAGGAATTAACCGGAAAGAAGGACGAGTCCCTCTCTTTCCTATCTCTTGGTCTTCAATGTCATCATACGCTAATTTAATTCCTGTTAATATTTATGTTTTATTTGTTATATTTTTCGCGTCAATCATCATTTTTTATTTAAAAAATATTCAATTAATACGTAACGTATTTTGTTAATGGTATCCTATTCAATAATAAAATATAATCCATAAATAATTCAGAACTTTCTCGTAACCCTCTCGGATCATTTGCCGTTAAATGAAACCGAGGTATACATAATGTTACATTTTTTTATTTGATACATAATAAGTTATCCCATTTCTCAAGTGCTCAATCTTCAAAGCTTCCAGCTGAGAGCACTTGTATTGGAAATTGATGAAAGAAGAACCGGCCGGCGCGGCGGCGCTCACGGTCAGTTAGCCTTACCATTGCTACGTTATTGATGTTCATTTCACGTATCGAAAGTTTTCATGACATCAATAACAACTTCTGTCAGTTCAACTCACCAAAATGTTTTCTATCTGACCAATATAGGCGTATTTATACCTATAATAAATGGGATAAAGTGCCAGGGAAATTGGAATACTAGACGATCGTGACCAAATTAATTGGTAATTTAATGAAGATAAATGTGTTTTGATTTTTGAAGCGATAGATAGATGTTGTTAGTAAATTGTACAAACAAGATTGTAATCAGAAAATAAAATATAAAAATGACTTACATAAATCCTGTCTTCATTTTTTTCTGTAAAATTTAGGCAAAACAAAAGAAAAAAAAAACTTTCGATAAATTTACAAACGAATCAAACATCTCAAACACGCTTTGAAAAGTAAAAGTTAAAGTAACAATAAATCTGAGATATTTGAAACGATATTCAACTAACTTTGAAAGACAACAATTTATACTTTGTTATGGATTACGGAAAATTATTTGAATCATTAAAATAACCGCTTTATGTTCTTTTACTTTCGTTTGCTTTCAAAGAAATCTTTGAAGATCGTAAGTTACACGATTTTATTCAAATCAAACAAACTGAATATTTACAAAAAATCCTTTCAAAATATCATGCAAACTTTTCCTGAACATTTTCTTGATCTTATGTAGCAATATTTACTTTAATTATAATCATCTTTTCAAGTTTCAAGTTTTACGTAAACCCCTAATGTGCACCTCCTTTCATCGAGTCGGTGACTAAGCTTCAGTCGTAAGGAAATCTCATCATTCATAAATTCCCCGAAACCTTTTAATAATTCTAAACAGTACCTTGATATGTCCATATTGATCTAATTTTAGATCTAGTAGGTTAAGCAAGTTAGGATTTGATTTTTTAATTTAATCAATAATCTGGCTTACTCGACTCTGGAAAGGAGCATCGCATATTCGGACAATGCTACGCTATAGTTTCAATAATACAGAGTATGTTTGTGTTACTCAGGAAGCTAAGTGGAATATTTAATCTATCCATTTACTGATCAAACTTCAATATGGAACATACTCTCGGTATTTGCTGATGTAATTCGCTTCCGTATAACTTCCGCGTCAATAAATAACATCGTTAATGTGGTTATGGCAACAGAAATGAAATAAAAAGATTTTCAAGCAAATGTAGAGGTGGCGACGAAATCTTTAAACACTTTGTTTTGATTTATCTGCTATAAGTTTTTATATACAGAGTTGAAATTGCTTAAAGTTGGATTCTAACTTGGACCTAAAACTTATAACAATTTGATGTTTACGTAATTCTGGAATCTATCTTAAGAGCAAAGTAGACAATGATTGTGTTTATTGTTGTTTTTGACAAACCTCCTTAATACCAATTATTAAACATGTTTAATTGTTGGCGTAGAACTGCGTGATATTATAGATGGTCTTAAGACAGGTGAGTTTAGCCACCGTCTTAATATTTAATGTTTCAATAAAGCGCTCCGGTGTCTTATTACAATACCGGCCAGCTTTTAATGCTACCATTTATTATTTACATTGAAAATGAAACTGTTTTAAAAGTTTGTCGCTTCATTTTCTTATTTTTTAGTAGCGTTGAATATAAATGTGTTTTTAATTAATTACGTTTCATAATTTATGAACATATTTTTAATACATTTGTCGCAAAAAGTTGTTGTTTTACATAGTAACCGAAATATTAATGCGTTTACATAAGAGTTATTATCTATATCTGTAATTGTAGATTTATATAAGGAAAAAGCATATGAAATCGCCAATACCAAATGCAATTAACGGCCAATTTTTCATGATTGTGTCAAATACTCGTGAAATATGGGAAACAATTTGTGCGATATCATGTCCCTACGGACGTATCCCAAATTTTATTTTATTACATGTACAGTCAGCTTCAATAGTATCGTACCATCTAAAGTGCCCAAAAATATAGGAACACCGAAAGTCATCAAAAATATCTGTACAACCAAAGCTTTCAATTTAATCGAAGCACCCACACTCCCCAAAAACATCGCAACATTCATAGCGCCAAATATATGAGAGCATTCAAAGAGCCATAATTATAGCAACTGTCACAACGCCAATGGTATCGAAGCTTCCAAAGTGTCCAAAAATATCGGAACATTAAATGAAATTGAACTCTATCTCTATACGTTTGAGATACAATTTAGAATAGCCAGCTTACGTTAAAGAAACATACGTCAAAATCATTTGAAGCTTTGATTAGAAATATTTCTCTACTATCTATTGTGACCATAGAGTTTTGTATATCTAGAAGTAACACACCATAAAAGTTTTATAGCAAAAAACATGTCCATTTGCAAATATCAAAAGTGCAGATCTTTGCGAGTATCATGTACATTTTTCCCAAGTTTGAGAAAATATAGTGTAATCACAATAAAAAAACGAAAACATTTAACAAACTATTTATTATTAATTATATTTATTTAAAATATATTAAATCCAAACCATTTTACCAACCACAATATTGTGCTTTATTGTTATTATAAAATTATTAATGAATGTTTTAATATTGTTTCGATTAATCGTTAAATACTTAAAAATAACATACGAGACAAAAGGTTACATTCTATCGAGTTTTATTTCAGCATCATAATGTAAATGACAACACTAGGGGAAGTTTTCCCCAAAAACAGGCCCACTCTTGTAGACTTCGAATGCTCCATCTATACGTATAATATATCTATGATTATGACTTTATATGGCTGATGACAGATACCGAACAACTACAGCTACAATTTTTAAGTTGTCAAAGTGTATGCCAATTTGGTGTATTGACCTTACTACGTTTTTCGCAGAAATAAGTAAGTAAGAGATGCCGGTTCGATACCCTCGCTACCCCAATTCTTTTTTCTTATTTTTAGGATTTTTAATTTCGTGATAAGCTCCTTACTTGCTAACCAGATATTAATTAATGTAATTACCAAAGATATTTTTGTATTATTTAATTTTTATTTTCCGTAAAACTTAAAAAATGTTATTTAATAAAAATTAAAAAAGAAGTACTTATTATTATAACAATCTTCATTTCTTTGCGAGATAAATCAACAACGCAAAAAGAAGAGCATCCCCACATATTTTTACTTAAAATAAACCTTATATGATATTCATATGTTAAGGTTTGAATTTCAATAAAAAGCTAGCCGTACCATATACATAAAAAGGCATTTCCCAAACTTTAAACGAGATTGCCATTTTAGAAAACAATCTATAATAAATTATTCTAAATTGTAGTTTTTCACTACGTGTTACCGGGGTGGGCATTAATCTCCAAAATTTTTAGTTCTGAAGACAGAAAAAATCAATTTATATATATCGTGATTTATATCATGAAATATATTCACTGATATATACTATACACTATATATCGGCGAACTGCCTATAGCCACTCTACAAAATATTATCTCTTTGAAATATACAGTGGTTTTACTTTGAATAATCTGATATAATTCACCATTCCTCTCAAATATATTGAATTGGAATATTAAATTCCATTAAAATAAACGGAGTTTGTGTGTTTCTATTGTGTGTATAAAGACGAACAAGCAACTGTATGCCGTGGTTCGAACTGCGTGTGGGAACTTTTATTTCGATTTTGATTTTTATTATTCGTCGTTATTTTCTAAATAAAGACTCAAAAATAATAATATGGCCACTGATTGCAAGCCAAGAAAACGTCTGTCGGGTCAGTAATACTTCGATGACAAAATAAAAAAATCTAGTAGGGGAGAACGTAGGAATCGAACCGGCATAATTTACTTACGTATTGCTGCGAAACACGTAGTAAACTATGGCAAACTAAAATTTGTAATCACTTGTTCGATATCTGTCATCGGCCATATAAAAGGCATAATAAATAGTAAAGAAATATTTCTAATCAAAGCTTCAAATGATTTTGACGTATGTTTCTTTAACGTAAGTTGGCTATTCTAAATTGTATCTCAAACGTATAGAGATAGAGTTCAATTTCATTTAATGTTCCGATATTTTTGGACACTTTGGAAGCTTCGATACCATTGGCGTTGTGACAGTTGCTATAATTATGGCTCTTTGAATGCTCTCATATATTTGGCGCTATGAATGTTGCGATGTTTTTGGGGAGTGTAGGTGCTTCGATTAAATTGAAAGCTTTGGTTGTACAGATATTTTTGATGACTTTCGGTGTTCCTATATTTTTGGGCACTTTAGATGGTACGATACTATTGAAGCTGACTGTACATACGTGAAATATGTCCATCGGTAAATTAAAAATATACCTACTCCATACAGGTGGAATTTTATTATATGTTTGTTGTTTATATCCTTTTTTACTTATTCAATTTGGAAGCCTACAAGAAGCCTAGGATAAATAAAGGTAACTTCTAATTGTAACTACAAATACAATGATGGCAATGTTACGACTTTGTCTGAGGTACTTTTGTTCAAAAGCATTGCTATAAAGTAGGACAAACTTTAAGGACACAAAAGTGTGGGAATGACTTTTGTTTAGACCTACCAGACGCCTCTATTCAGCCTTATTTCTGGGTTCATAAAGATTTATAGTAAGTAGTTTTTGTTACTTAATAACGTTTTTGTATTAAAAGTTAAAGTATTGTAAATAATAATGTTTAATAGAAGTAACATATCAAGAAAGACATGCTGCGTAGGCTTAGTTAGGTTTTTTTTAAAAATAATTTAAAAAGCAGCAGCCATTTTTGAGTTTTATGCATTTTGTTCTAATAAAAGTAATTGATTTTCAGTGACAATGTAAATTGTTAAAACGATTCATTGAATATTTAAAGGCAGTCGCCGAATCCACCTGCGCCCGATTAAGAACGCCTATAAATATCTCGTTCATTCTCAAAGGTTTATTCAGCAAAGTTTACGGCTGTAATCAGTTGAAAGAAGATAGGCTGGAATAGAATTATACACATATTTTACAATGGAAGTTATCGGTAAAGATCTAACGTCGGAATGCCGAGATTTTTTTCCATTTTGTCCTTTACGTTAACATTTACCTGACCTTGAAAATATGAATAAAGCACTTCGTATAATTTATCGTCAATATCAATGATAAATGACATATATTCAAGCATTTTTTTTCATGTATAAAAATGAGTTTTACCTTTAAAATACAAATTCTGCAGACACAGTCTGATGTTACGAAAACTAACGTAACATTCCTGAAAGCTAAAACAAAATACTCCACCTTTATGCCTGAATTTTCATCGATAATTTTTTTTAGTTTTTTCAAGACGATCATTTTTAGCGAACGGTTCAACTTACCACACTTGTCTCCTTTCCATTTAATTTTTAGTACAATCATTTGAATATACCAAAATTATTTCGTTATCTTCACCAGAAGGGTAACAAAGGGCGGTCTTGGGCCGGCGTAATTGTGTAAGCGACGCTGTAAGGCGGTCTACAATTAATTTAATTATGTAGACGTTACGCTTGACATAGGATAGACGCCGGGGTCATATTCAATTACCATTGTACTATTGCTGTGTTTGACTCGAGTGCGGGAATTAAGCCTGTCATCGACCACATACCGAAGATAGTAAGGATGTATTGTGGTAATGAGGTTATGCGTAAGAAGAGAGCGAATACAGATTTGACTACTGTTAAAGTATGATATAAGAGCGTCGGTGACTCAAGAGTTTAGCCCTTGACTTGTAAACTGCAGGGCCCGAGTTCGAATCCCGCAATGTGTTTTTCAATTTTCGTATGTACATATTTACCCGACGCTCTTACGGTGAAGGAAAACATCGTGATGCAACCTGCACATATCGGCGAAGGAATTCAAAGATATGCGTGAAGACGACCAACCCGCACTAGGCAAGCGTGGTCGACTATGGCCTAGTCACCCCTTAGGGTAGGCTCCGAGCCCCTTGGTGGGGACCTTTAGTGAGCTGGTGATGATGAAAGATGTACGGAATAGTGTCATATATTATTTTACCGACTCCTGGGGGTTACTCAACGTATATGCGCTAAGCGATTCGATAGCGAACATCAAAAATGTATGAAACTGACAATGAACGTTCGATATTTCACACGTGACAAGCACAAGACTTATCGAATGCGATTCCGTCAGTTCCGTACAGTTTCGATGAATGAAATACAGTACTTATATCATTAGTTTATTAGTTAATAATTAATATCTAATTGTGATTATTTGACCGACTGCTGTACTTATAATAAAGGAGATATAATTGGCCTTATCGTGACAGTGCTTGTCCGAGTTCACGCTCATGAGGAAGGCTCCAAAACACGTGATTCTTAGGAGGTTTAACTTGGAATTGGAACCGAAGTGCAGCAGACTAAGCGTTTCGACTGCACTAATGGTTCCGTTCTACGTGAATTCTTGGTACTATTTTAATAGCAGCAGATGTAAAATCGAAGATTCTTCCTCCCCTTTTCAAATCTTAATGCAAGTGCAATTTTCCTATTTACAGAAATACTTTGACGGTGATTAACGTCACTTACAAAAAGACAAAATAAAACTCTTAAATATATAATATCATTGTGTTCAACGATAAAAAGTTTTTATCATTAAAATTTTTATTCTAAATGGTAATAATCCTAAAAATTGTGTGTGTCTGAAACATAACAAACACATTTCGGTCGTGTCTTATTTTCATTGAAAAAGAAAACAGCACAATACAGTTAATCTATAACAATACAGAGCCAGCCAGGATTTAGTTACCCGTAAAATTGTCCGCATTTTCCTTTTGCTACCGAAATTTATTTATGGGCCACACGACAATTGTACTAAGCATCATTGTATTGTACAGAAAATAATGTAAATTGTTAACATTTACAAGAAGTAAAGAAATAGCTTTACTTAAAGTTATTAGAGCACAAACGGCAGTATTACTTTAGATAAGCACGTATCAATTTTATTTTGCTTCAGGCGAACTCTTTATATGGACATACGATGTAAAAGACTAGCACATATAAGTTACACAGTCAAAATCTAGCAAAGGCGTCATACGGGTTGATGTAAATCCAGTTTCACTTAAAATGGTTTTAGTTTTAGAATCAAAGCATTTGTATATTTAATCTCAATCAAGAAATATATTATCGCCTGTGTTTTGAAGATGATTAAATTGTAAATAAACTGTTCATTTCTTAAAGCAATAAAAGGTTTCTTTATTCCAAATTGCGTTACAACTAATGGTAATGAGAGGGTCCGCGGCCCCTCTCGCCGCACTTAATCTTATTTGTTCTCGTTTTGTTTCACCCTCTTGTTGCCCTCGTTTTTTCCTTATTTTCTGACTAATAACTCTAATAACTATAATTGCGGGACAAAGATGTACCTCTTTAATTGTTTTGACTAAGCTTTTAGAGATCAAGACGTTGGTTAACATTTAATTAAAAATAAAACAGACGATTTGAGAATCTTCTGCTTTTGGAAGTCGTTTAAAAAATAATGTTCTTTTTTAAATTGATTAAGTATGTAGATGCAATTCAAGAATAACCATTCTTACTTACCGGAACAGGCACATAAAATTACCCAATTTAGTTTGCCAGAATAGTTTTCCACCTTAAGCTATAAATAAACTTTTACGGCGTTCCTTCAAAAAATCCTCCTTACCTTCGCTAGACAGAACCGTAACATTTATCTAACCGGATAGAATAAGGTTTTGTTTGCGAGTTTCTAAAATATTGTTATCTCAGTTTTGTCATATAAAATGAGAGGGATGTAAATATTTTTTGTAGATGTGTTCCGGCAGTGGATACCTACGGTTAGTAATACGTTTTGTAGCGTACAAGCGAGTTAGAGAAACATTAGTTTGTCGTTTGCCGCACTCGTTGACGTATCGGAGGTTATTTGTCAACAACGCGAGTGTCAGTGGCGCCCCCTTCAATACTCCACATAAAGTTTAGCAACGTTCTCGCCATTTCTCAAGAATACAATATAGCGTTGTACCCTACTCACATTTGTGATAATAAAAAAAATATGTTATCTAATCAATAACGTTATTGAATACATTACGAAGAGTATAATTTAATTATTTAAATACAATAAATAAATAAAAACTTCATAGTAAACAGTTAAATTACTCGTAAGATAATTATCGTCGCGCAATAATTTATTAACTTCAAAAGAGAATTCTATTAACATTACGTTATTTTAATGATTTTATTTAATACATAATTATTTCTGTAGATAAGCTATTTTTTAAATAACAATAGATTAAGTGGTCAACACAACTGTAGAATCTTTGTATGACTTCAGAATTAACAACATTAACTTTGGAAAAAAGGGAAATCATTAATCCTCTGAGACCATCGCATTGCTAACTTGCTTTATGTAACAGACAGCTGTTATTTATTATTCCTTCTATATTGTTATGGCGCAGCTCAGTCCGACTACCATTGACAAATTAGTCATGACTGTAATGGACACATAAGTCCACACTGAAAAACAAATAAACTGATACTTAGATATAGTAAGCAGGTGTAGGTTATGTCAATATTATTTTAAACCGATTAGTTATGATGTCGGTTTTAGAAAGAAGTCAAATAAGACGGCTCAAGCCCGGAGAAGTAGACAGAACTTATAGCTAGAGCACGTATAGCTAGCATACGTATGCCGTCAGCTACACCATTCACTTCATCCTACATTCTGACCCGCTATCTATATACATTTTAACAAATAAAAATAAAGGACACTTATGAATACGTTCTACAAAATTTGTTTTTACAATAGAAATATTTGTTGAAGCTCCACTTTATGATTTTATAACGGCCACATTCTGCGGCCTACGTTGAGCAAAAGTTATCAAAACGGTCGGAATGAATTTTCCGCTTTTTGACTGAATGCAAATTCGATAAAACAAAAAGTGGACCCTTTTCACACTCTTTTGAAATGTGTACGCTGGAATTTTTATTTCTTTATTTTTTTTAAGGCTTGGAACTTAAACATCTTTTTACTACATTTTACATTATTACTTGTTTAGTTTTCTACTTTGTTAAGTATAGATTGTTTAAGGACTTTTTAAAATGACTAAAGACTATCGCTTTGTCTAAAGGCGTGTTGTATGTTCTACATATTATTTTAAACCATAGAAATAGCTTTAAAAGCATATTATCTATTAGTTTTTGAAAAGAAAACCAAATACTTTATAATTATACAATCTTGGCATTAGTAAATTATAATACTTCCGACACTTTATCGTCACAACTATCACATATCGAAGTTAATAATCTCAAATAAGCTGAAGAAACAAGATATACAAAGGACATTAGTGTTTCATGAAGAGATTTGCTTATGTTCCCCAAGAGGGCAACTATCCGAACATTATGTTAAGAAAACAAACATCTACTTCGTATTTTGTAATTTATCTGATTTCAAGTTTGCTTGCAATGCGCCATTTACTATCACAGAGAGCGTCTAAATGAGATATCTCACATTTATAATTTGATTTCTCGTTTCCTGTAATCATTCATATAACATATGATAATTATTGAATATACATATAGAAATTAAATGCATTGTTATCTTCATTATTTTTATTAATTAATTCATTACAATGTTACAGGCTACCGGCCAGTAACTTAATACATAAGAGGTGATACACCACAATAATGTTCTTTTACTAATTCAACTTTATATTATTTGCATGGCAACGTAAAAAGTATATTAAAATTAAAACGTATGGTGCATCAAAAACCAGTGTTTTATTTAAATATACCAACGTAAAGTTTATCTAATACTTTCCTCAAAAAACTCTTTGAGTAATTTTTATTTTAAATTACAAAAAACTAAGCGTAATTTCGTCTATTAACGATAAATACAGTTAAAATATTGACGTGTTTGTTTGTTAAAAATAAACGCTGATCCACAATATTACAAAAGGTTAACTAAAACATCGCAATAAAGCCTTTACCGTAAAGTAGACTTTATGGCAATATTATCCTTCCAATATATGTGCGAAGAAAATAAGACGTAAACAACAAATATACGTTGAGTATTAAACTTATATATATTTTACGAAATAACTATCGAAATACAGTCGTGTACGAAAAATAGAATACCTACTTTAACAGAAAAACTGCCGAATTTTTAATCGCCACTCAAATATTTAAGAGCGTCTTACATGTTAAGTCTACGCTTAAACTTTAATTCTACGGTGATTTCGTTCAATTTTGACTCCAGTTAGATTTTAAACGACGCTTAAATTTGAACGTTTTGAACATTCGACCGTAAGAGCTTAGAAAATAATATAAACACTAGATTTTAGTAAAGTATTTATTAATAAAATTGTTATAAGTAATATTTAATGACGGCATAGAGATTAAAGTCATACACAAACGGCTTGTTAGAGATTGTACAGTTACTCATCAATCAATGTCAGAACATATCACGCAGGCATCCACTCACAGAGAATTTCTAGTAAGATTACTGCCCATGTGTGCCTCCAGTATTAATTAATATTGCAAACTATATAAGTATACCTACGAATTGTTAAAAAAATCTGCAGTTATGAAGAAAAAATTAAAATCATGTAGTTAATGATGCTTCAAAGAAGTATTTGCAATCGTTTTTCTTATATTTCACTTAAAAATGAATCCCCTAAAATAAAGGCCCTCCGAAAGTCATGATCACAGATGACATATTACGGCATGGTTGATGTTCGGTCGCAACCACATTAAAACGGTACAACAAAACAATAGTGAGTACGTACGTTGCACAGCGCCATCTAGTAGAAAAAAATTAAATTAAATAATAATATTATTTAATTTATTTATTGTACCGTTCTAGACATTAACAAGTTGTTTATGCTAAAGATACTCAGTATCAAACAATACTCATATTATTTACATCAATAAAAGGTCGCGAAAAATGTTCCCAAATAAGAAACAGACCTTAATTCGAAATATTTTTATCTTTACAACTTCTTCATGTATAAAAATGTATTGTATTCAAACGTATAACTAGGCGGTAAATTTTTTATCGTTACCATTCTCAAGCTTGATGATATGACGTAAAAAACCATACAGACGAATTGAGAACCTTTTGGAAGTCGGTTAATAACTAAGAATGTAATATATCTGCATGTTACATGAAGAACAAGATAGATAGCAATGACATAAACCTGAGCAAGATGACTTTGATTTATTATGACCGTATCGAATTTGTATTGGGGGGTTACCCGAAGTACATTCGCTACAAAGCACTTCGATAGCGAACTTCAAAAATTTATGAAATTCACAATGGCGTTCGATATTTCACACGTGACAAGCACATGACTTATCGAATGTTATTGTCAGTTTCATACAATTTTGTCGATTCCATCAGCGATATCGCCAATCGAAAAGTGCTTTGGGTAGCCCCCCTAAAGTAATTAAAATATGAAGATTACTTAACAATATTTTGGATCTACTGTGAATATAAGGAAAGGGATTTGTAATCAAACTATTAATTAGGTTTAACGTTTATCTTACAGTAGAAGCTGAACAATATAAAACACAGAATGATGTAAAATATTGTAGTTACAAAACACAACAAAAACCTAATACTAAATCTAGTTTAGGTCCCTAGATAAACTTTGTAAATAACTATTATGTAGTGTACGTGATATGCTTTCTAATTCTACGTATTTTTTTCTTTTATTTGTATTAAATACTTTGTGCCCAAGATTTATAGCTGAGCAAGATTTGATTAATCCGAGCAAAACAACATCCACAGTATCGGATAATTCCCAAAAAATTGCTCAGAAAGTTGAAGGGCGATAATGGATGAGACGTAAAGTTACTACAATAATGCCATAACGACACAGGTGGCTCCCACAAGATGGATCGAAGATCTGGTCAAGGGTACAGAAGACCAATGGACGAGGGTAGTAAGGGACTATGGTTCAATAAAGTTTTATTACATTATATAATTCGACATAACAATAGATTTCAAACGTCCTATGTATACCATTTATTCAATATCTTACGGTAAAGGACAAGGTTATGTTGTAGCCGTAAAACTTTCCGTAAACCTATCCAGCCCATAATTTATAGATATATGTGGAATCAACTTACACGCACCCGGCCAGCATCGCTGGTTAAGACCTAGTCTTCCCTGAGTGTAGACTCAAGCTCCTCTATGGGAATAATAGTACCCAAGTCAAAGCTTACAAAGAACTGTTGAGTGTTTAGTTTTACACGAATAGTAAATGTATTAAACCGTTATTGGATATAAAGTAATAGAGTTGGAGCGTTGCTCAGTGCTGCCGTTTGTATCGCTAATGGAATTGCGTATCAATTACTTAAGTGAACTAAATTGCACAATACTACTTGTTCCTACTTAGAATTTCATGCAATTAAACTAAGTAAGTTGAAACTCTTCTTCACGTACAGCCCCTGCCTTAGCTTCCTGCAAATAAGTATTAAAACATTTTGATTCTATTTAAAATGACCTAAGGTATAATTTAATAAATTATTGACACTCATTGGTCTACTTGTAACTTTAAAGTTTGATATTTTCAAAATGCGTTTGTAAAGCTAACTCGTTTTAACCACAGTCTATGATAAAACTACACACGGAGAGATATTGCTAAATTACAAAATGATCTCGTCATAATTTTCTATAATATTTGTAGATAGTTTTCAGAAACATGGACACGAATGACGCAGAAACTGACCTATTTTTTTTACAAAATGGTGACGAATAGCACACGGAACATTACGGATGGAACAGCTCGGCAACTAATAGGTGACATTCACTCACAAAACGAAAAAAAAACAGAAGTTCGTCAACCAGAATGTAGACAGAAATTGCGAAAAGTTTGATTAAATTAAGACATTGCAAAATACGAAAAATACCTTAAAGTTGTAAGCAGAATTTTTTATAACGATGTTTTCTTTATTTTAGTCCAAACAAATATAAAAGAATCCTTGTTACAAAAACATTTTAATTATCATTAAAAATTTAGATCTCCTGAAAGAAGTTGCTACAAAACAAAATCCCTGAAGAATTTAACAAAAGTAAATAAGGTAATATTAACGAGGTATAAAAACAAAAAATATCGTTGTGTTTAATTACGAAAAGAGAATCGAAGAATTTGTAAAAAAAGTGTCCAACTCTCTCGGGATCAAATCCACGTATATGTGTACCTACTAGTTTGTAAAACTCATACATATACAGACGTATGTGCTTAAAACACGACTTGAACTATAAATAGATGCTTTCAACTAGAAAGGTCTGTTGTTATATCTAACGTAAAGCCGGATTAAAATCCCAAATATATTAATATTCAAATATAGCAGCTGGCTTTCTGCATAGCTTTTGGTTGTTTTACAAACAATAGTTTTAATTTTCAACATTGAATATTCCATATATTGATAAAGGGATTTGCATAGTAAAACAATATATCGGCAATTTTGGACGTTAAAATATCAATTACACAACTTTACTGTAAGAATTTGTTTAAAAGCACACAAATAAGTTCTTAAAACAATGTTTTACTTGCGTTGCTTTATAAAAAATTAAAAGGGGCGCTCCGAACCTTACAGAATATCCTCTTCATTCTGAGGTTTATTTAAAAGTGACTTACGTTGTCGAGGGTGCGGTACAGCGTAAAGTGAATTAAGCTGTATTATGTCAAGAACAGAAGAGTCGCTGCCTCCTTTATAAATCGTTCACGTACGCAAAGTAAATCTTTTAAAATTAATATTCTTATGGCCGAATACTAAAACTACAAATTGCACCTTTGAATAGACAAAAGATAAATATAGGTGGAAAAAATAAGAACTACAGTTAAAAATGGTTACCACTTAAAGATAACATTGGTGTAAAAAATTCATCAGAACTTTTGTATATTAAGTGGGTTGTTTTTTAACAATTTGTCCAGTCACTCAACGAGAGAGATTGTTGCTATCGATATAAACTAGGAGCTGTCGCTGGGGAAGTGATTTATGAACAGCTTGTTTTGTTGTTTTCTTTCTTTCAGATAATTGGAGCAGAGAAAATTTAAGACGTAAAATAAATTATTTTACCAACTTGCTAGATTTTGTCTTACCCCAAACCTTTAGCCTGCATTCACACGGGCGTTTTATTCACGTTCTGGCTGTATGAGCGATGCTTCGTATGGACGCTTTACAACCAGTTTTGTTTCGTTCTCCCGGCACTCAAAATGTAACACTGTGTGATAAAAGCGTCGAGCTTTAATAGCGCTGCCAGATGAACTCCTACATTAAAATGCATTTGTACTATTTGAACTAATCATTAATTGTAAATAAACGCGCGCTGAAAAAGCGCCCGTGGGAATGCGAAACAAGCCAGCTAGTAGACATCAACAGTATAGAAAAACATGTTTTCGTACTAAGATACTCGTTTTTTGATTTGCTTGGGTAATTTTTTTAAGTATATCTGTCATAGTGGAATAATCTTCAGTCCTGACTACATCTAACCTTCCACTTGACTTTCATATACAAAAGAACTTCTATACAAAAACATAATAAATTATATTCATTACATGCGTCTTGTTTCAGTTTACTCTCTGTAGATATACAGTTTTCTTACGCAAGATATTTATTCATCCGTAAAAGGCTATTCATAAGAAAAAGCCGCTAAGAAGCCTATAGTGACAGTAAATTAAAGTCTGCTGCGAGAAAAAGACGGAGTGCGGTAATATCTCAAGGCAGTTTTATTGCGACCTAACCACACGTCACCCGTCGACCACCCACCGCGAGCCCACTGCGCACCCGCCGAGCACCCGTCGGCACCCGCTCGCACCCGCTCGCACCAACGACGTGCTCGAAATCGCTCCGTCAAGCTTTTACCTCATTTTTTTGTTAAACTTAATACTTGTCCGTCCACGATATATTGTAGCACCTGTTAATACGAATAAACGAAATAAATCGTCTGCCATTACTATTAATAATAAACTTCATATCGGACATAAGGGTTCGACAAATATAGTACACTTTTTCACGCAAAATTACATGAACAAACCTTGTAACACTTAACTTGTGGTTTTAGATGTTTGACAGATTATTACATCAAACTCGTAGAAAGAGAAAGGTATAGAAGTGGTGTTAGCGTATACGGTTGAGGGACAAAACATGCCTTAGACTACGTCATACGTATGCGTGCGTGCATCACTTTACGGCTTTAAACCAATAACATCATGTCTCAAGTTTTTGCCTGGGACCTATGAAAAATTAGTTCCCCAAAAATACGCTTGGAGCGCTACAATACTATATGATATGTCACATTTGTTTGGGTCTTGGTCCTGGACCCAAACAAACAAAATCGCATACGGAGAAAGGGACCAAAGATCTATGTCACTGTCTTTGTCACGTTACTATATTTCGTATAAATGTGTCACAGTCGCTATCAGTTTGTCATATGTCTTGCTGATCTACTTCTTTTAATCTATGATTAAACTTAATTGAAATATTTTATATTTTTTAATCAAGCTTTGCTTTCACAATTTCATTTACCTCCCTCTGACTGCTAAATTCTTGAAAATAAACATGTAATATTCTTGAATATCTGTGAAAAACCTCGAGGGTAAACGGTCCTGATTTATTAAGGGTCCGCACTGAGCGCGCAGCATACTGACGTGAATATGGAGTGACAGAAAACCCAAAAATAGCTCCATTTGATACCGTGGTACGTGACTAAAATACAGATTGCATAAATCCATATGTAAACTAAAATTACCAACATTGTAAAGAAAAAGTTATACGTGACAACAAAAAAAAATAGAAATAGAAAAACCATTGATTTTAACACTTAAAAAAATACTACACTTTGTTATAGGACCGTACTAATTAAACAATAGAAGATAATATTAATAGAGCTCCAATATAAAGGCTGTAAATGTATCTAAGCTACATTAAGCGACATAAAATACAGAAGCCATTACATGGTGGATGTAGCGATGGGCACTGAAATTTTAACGAAGCTTTTAAAGGTTTACTTTAAAGTAACATCTGGATGTAAACCGGTTTACGACACCGCTTTATTCTACTAAGACTAAATAAAGCTTTATTATAAAATATTTAATACCAAACAGATTTGATAAACCAAGTTTAAACCAAGCTTAAATTCTGAAAAACATAATGGAACTCCACCGAGAAGAAGTATAGAAGTTTATCTTAAGATAATGTACATATCTATAAAGGAGAAAATGTATGTTTAGGTTCGGATACAACAGATATTTAATATTCGCTGATAATTTCGCTCTTTAATGTACTAAATTTAGAGGAGACAAGTTAAAAAGCAAACATTTTTAATTTATTACCTAAATATTTAGCCTGCGATGGAAATAGACCTTAAAGCCGTGACGTCAACAAGTCAGAGCTCGTCTTTTTAAGTAAACTTCGAGATTAATGAGTGGTTTCATTTACTTTTATTGAAACGGGGAAAATGTTTGCATTAAATTATTATTTCAAATAAAAATCAAAGTGAAATAATTTGTGTTTTATTTACAAAGTAATTTTTGGTGTACTTTCTTCTTTTGATATTTTAAAGTAAACCTTTTTGCAAATTATTATTAAATTTTATTAAACTAAGATGGGACCAAAGACGAAGTTGTCATGACAGGATTTTAATATTAAAATAAGTCTTATTTTGGGTAATAATTACGCACTGACTATTGAACAGTGTTTTTATTAACACACGGTACTTACATTTCCCTTCATACAAGGGTAAGTACCTAATAATAGATAGTGGATTTAACTTCTAATATTAAAACATACGATTATCTAACTGACATAGTGTCCACTGGTGATGCGTAAACTGAGAATAAAAGCAAAAGCTTTACTACAATTGTATCTCGTAATCCTTTATTGAGCCATTCAAAGGACCATACAAAGCTATCGAGCCTATTCTACTTACCGTTTATAACACCTTACAACTGCCAGGAGAATAAACGTAGACGAGAATCTAATCTTCAAATGTACTCATACGTTAACAATAATAAAACTTTATCATCAATGTAGCCCTTATACGCTTCTACAAATAACATAAACTTTTAAGTTTAATAATACTTTTAATACTAAAAATAAACTATTTTTTTTTCTAAAATATCTATTTTTTACTAAGTTAAGATATTTATTTCACAATTATTAAAAATTAAAGTATACTGGAACTACAAAAAACACTTGGAATACGTTCTATAGTTCTTTTAGAAAAATATTACAACTCTTACAATTTTCCTTACATGTGAAGCAACTCTATCACACATAATATAGCCTGTGGACATTACCAGAAAATTGAGGCAATCTTTAAAGAAAACTTATCCTTTTCATCAATATTCAATTTAGCATTTGATCCTTCGATATGTTCGTCGGACTTTTTCCTCGACGAAATTTACGGATGAAGAACATGTAATGATTTTCTATACCATATCATGTCATCCTTGTAACATAAATAATTTGATATTCAAGGAGGGTATTCTTTAATGCTTTATTTTGATAATATTGTAGATTTCTTATGTTTCTTTATGTAGGGAAGCAACAAAGACGTATTTTGTATAAGCGTTCCGGTAGTGTAAACTCAGCTGCTAGCTATGTCGCTATGTCGAGTTATATTCTTCTGAACCCATTTGATTTTCTAATCTAAAACTCCGACTTTGTTTTGCCTCATATAAACAATAAACAAGTTAATTATTAGCGTAATATTTCTTTAGATTAACCTCATTTTCATCTAAATAAGTTTTTAAATAAAGCTCGGAAAACAATGCCTTCGTAGACTTAGAATCATGAAGCAAAATAAAAAGGCGCTTAGTTCCCACGCTGTCGAGATATCCTGTTCATTCAAAGGTTTATGAAAAGAGGCTTTCAATGCCGAGGCCGCAGTATAATGCAAAGTGAATCCGTCAGAAAGCTGTATTAAAAGCTGTATTGTATCAAGGTCGATGTTCTTTTGCACCTAAATGAAACTGGAAATATTGATTTAAGAGCGTCGGTGGCTCAGGGTTTAGCTCTTGACTTGTAAACTGCAGATCCCGAGTTCGAATCCCGCGAATCATCGAATCGTGATGCAACCTGCACATATCGACGAAGAAATTCAAAGATATGTGTATTCACGCAAAATACACGCTAGTTTTGGAGTTGCAGAAAACGGAGCCCATCATGGGTCGAACTTTATCTTTTTAAAATATTGATTTAAGAAAAAGGTTGTTTTTGGAGGATAGCATTCAGCGTTGCGTCAAAACAACCTATTATAAAAAGGTTGTTTTTAATATTTGTGCAGTTATATGCAATCTATAACTTAGAATAAGTATATGTCTGCCGATGTTTCTTTAATTTTGAAAATTTAATCAAATCTAATAAAGCGGTGCTTTATTACTTTAGACGTCGCTAGATACTAGATCTTCGGTTAATTTAATTTCACGTCCAGACATCTTAAAGTAATATTAAAATGTCTGTTAATATTATTGTGAAACTTTAAGTAATTGTTTTCTAATATAATTAAAGTTTGCCTCAATACTTGAGTGCTTAGAGAAGACATAAAATTAAAAAGTTACGAGTGAATAACCTGTCACCAAGATCTTTGAGATTACCTAAAGTACATGCGCTACAAAGCGACTCGATAGCGTACATCAAAAATGTATGGAACTGACAATGACGTTCGATATCTCACACGTGACAAGCAAGTGACTTATCGAATGTCATTGTTAGTTTCATACATTCTTGTCGATTCCATCAGCAATATCGCCAATCGTAAGATACCATGGGTAACCCTCCTTGTCGTTATTGATTCGCTCACCGATCGATCGGCACAATGAACAACTGACTGACATTTATTATATCAGATCGTATTAATTTTCTAGAGAAGTAACAAAACAAAAAATATAAAAAAAATGTTCAAGAGTAAAGCGTTCTTCGGAAATCGACTGAAGCTGAACGTCAAGTTAAGTGATTAAATTTATTGGAAACGCGTCGCGCCCGAGAAGCAAATCGTTCTTTTATCGTTCATTCAAACTGCTTATCCTTATGAGTTATTGCTTTCCTGAAGTAATCAAATTAAGTTCACGTTATGTGCAAACGTAGAAAATTAGTAAAATCGTATAATTATTCTTTAAAACACATTAAAATTAAATGCATTTATCTTTGGTCATACATTGTCACGTTCATGAATAAATGGAGAGATATTACGTTTTACAGTATACGGTTTATGATATCTGAAATTACATTCATTGTTGAAGCAATTAAAAAAACAAACTTGTTCAAGTTTGCATACAAAAATTGACACTTCGAAACCTTAATTATTTTTAATTGAATTTCGTCAAGATTGTCACAGCAGTGCCTCTGCAATTAAAATGTTAACACCCACTTTTTCTTTTCAAATAAAAGTGAGCTAGTTTTTTTTATTTAAAACACAAATACAGTCCAACCTGGATAACCGTGAATCAGAGGGACCTCGATATTTGTCTCGGTCTAGAGAAGAGGTTTTCAGGCTGTGCATCTCGAAGAATTTATTTTTTAAATCGTTTCATCATGTGGTCTTGGTTGCAAGTTTTTTTAAACGTCGTGTTATAAAAAAATGTAAATACAGTCGAACCTGGACAGCGATATTTGTCTCTGTTATAGAGGGTTGCTCTCTAATCCGTTTATCTTGCTAATGGAGGTAGCTCGTCGGGACCAGAGAATGACTTTCGCTTAGAGGTTTCTCCTTATCCAGGTTTGACTGTATTTCATAAAAACTCAAGTTTTAATCTTATAGTTAAAGTTTAAAGGTATAAATGGAAGTAGGACGTGGTATTCGCGCGGTCACTTGAGAATATAACTTAGCATACAATCATCATACATTTGTAGCGGTTGCAACTATCGACGAAATATCGAAATGTTAACATTCAACCTACATTTAACAAAAAGATCTAGAATATCAAATATTTATTAAGTAAAACGTTTCATTTTACGAATAGAATAAGAGTTTTATATTCCTCGATACATTTACGAGTATACAATTATTACCGATGTTAGAATGCAAAACTAGTTATATTTTACACTAGCTGTTAAGCGTGTCTTCGTCCGCGTGGAAATAAATAATATAGCCTATGTTACTCGGAGGTTATGTAGCTTTCTAATGGTGAAAGAATTTTTGAAATCGGCCCCGTAGTTCTTGAGTTATTTCAATTCAAACAAAAATACAAAGTTTCTCTCTTTATAATATTAGTATAGATTACAATTACAATTCCTTTTATAATTGGTAAGTATTAAAGTTATGCAAAACTAACGATTGCTCGCGACTTCGTCCGCGTAGAATTTAATAATATAGCCTATGTTACTCGGGAATAATATAGCTTTCTAATGGTGAAAGAATTATTAAAATCGGTCCAGTAGTTCTTGAGTAAGATAGAAAATACAAAGTTTCTCTCTTTATAATATTAGTATAGATATAGATATAGACTAGTGCCAAAATATCAAGTAAAACTATTTTAAATTCCAAATGACATTTTTGTTCGATGTTAAATTTTAAACTAAACTGTAACAGAATTTTCATTCTTTTTCTTGCTCTAAATAAAAAAACAAGCAAACTGGTTGTTTCTAAAACTGTTGTAGGGTAGAGTTAAAAAGAATGTAATGTCAGAAATATCACCAGGACACAGGTGCTGCTAACGATACTAACTGAATATAAATTCACTACAAAAATCACCAGGAATAAAACAACGTTCTAACTCACTGAAATTTTCTTTAAATACAATAGCAAAACAACTAAATTCAGTATCACAATTATTAAAAAAAACTACCTTTGAAACGTCTCTTGTTTTTTATTAAATACTAGCTGTTGTGCGCGACTTCGTCCACGTAAAATTAATGAATTACGTCCTACGCCTATGTCTATCGGGGATAATGTAGCTTTCTAATGGTGAAAGAATTTTTGGATTCGGCCCAGTAGTTCCTGAGTTATTTCAATACATACAAAAATACAAAAAAAAAACAAAAATACAAATTTTCTCTCTTTATAATATTAGTATGGATATGGATAAAGCATACATATTTGAGCTAAACGTGTGTTTTTTATTAATTTACAATCAATTTGGTCAAAAACAGAAATGTATCCGAAAAAAAAATACCGGATTCACCGACCAATGCCTAAAACAACATGCGGTTTTTGTGTTATACTTTTGTAAATGTTCTTTGAAAATATTATTCCTTCATTACTTTTGCTACATTTATCGCTATGAAGGGTTCCTTTTCTAAATAACTGTTGCCTTTTGAAGTTCAAGGAAAAATTTACTTAAGAGATTGAATAAGCAATGGAAACAATTACTTTGACTAATATGTTTTTCTGCGTAGATCTATAATTAAAATCGACTTATAATAAAAAATAATCTTCACATACTAATGTAATAAAAAATAATCAGTTAAGATTAGTATCATGTTAAATATTTGCCAAATAGTTTGTAACAACGCAACTTAGGGGAAATTTAATGTTGTGCGTTGGGGAGGCTCCACGGTTACGACAGGGGCGCGGGGATGGCGGCTTCAAACTTGTAAATCTCCCCGTAAAATTAATCACAAGTAGTTAAGCTTCGCTAAAACTCAGCTTAACGCCTTGGTTCAATAAATTGAGTCGAGAGTACCATTTATACCCGTATTATGTAACAATGATTGCGTAACATAAATGGAAAAATATTTTTTGAACACAAACCAACAACAACACCTAACATAGACTAAACAGAGAATATGTACATTTATAAATCTCATAACCCATGAGCAAAGCGTAGAAATATAAATGTAGGAATAACACATACAATTAGGAACCCTTATCGCGTATCTAATGGACAAGGGTCTCATTTCTAAAGTATAAAACTTTTAAACTGAAAGTGATAAATCTGTAAAGTATTAAATCCCAGAAACATTCATTAAGTATTTAAAACCGATAAAGAAAGGTTTTAATTAACTTGTATACTGTGAAAGGTTTATTCAGCGGAGGTAACGACTTTAATTGCTTTTGCGGTGAATTTGTAAAGCGTATACTTTCAATGATTCATTGAAAACCGTTGCGCGGTTTTAAAAGCGGTATAATATGTATGACTCATGTAGTTTTATTTTTTCATTGAATATCAAAAGTTTATCATATCCAAGATTTACTTAAACTCACAAAAAAGAGACTATAATGTTAAATTTTTAAAAGTAGAAAAATATGAAAAACAATTATAGTGACTATATTAAACTAGGAATTATAGCTATTCTAATGTGATCGACCTTCAACAATATTTATTGTGTCGAAAGCCCCTTAAATTAACATTGCACTGTTATGTATTTGCTTTGTAGAGACTGCATCATTAGTCGCCCTCGGTTAAGAGATACTATTTGTCCCCGCCCTACACAGACAGAGCAGGCGGCTACCGTATGTGCATTCATCCGGAACTCTTCAAAACGTCTTTAAAGTACTCAAAATTCAACGACGTCTGCCTCTCGGTTTTGTTTTCATATAAGAGTTGTTCACGTATGTCTGGACTCGTTTAATATGCAACAGCTTCAGTCAGCTTTGTTTAGCTTGCTCTGTAATCTATATTATAACTAGTACTTTTTATGGTGAGAAAACATAGACGAAACACAAAAGCACTTAGTATGTTAACATAAATCTATTGTGTGCAATTTAAACTCGTACATATATTACGTAAAGTTGCTCAATTTCGTCGCAAAATCAACTCATTTGCATATAAATAGTATTTAAATGACTTTCATTCCATCAAAAATGATTACAGTTGAAAGATGAGTTACACGTCCGCAATACAGCGTAACATTAATTGGTTGGCAATATGCTATTGAAATTGAAAGAGTTAACACAATACCACATTGGATGGAAGTTAGCAAATGAAAATTATTGGAAAATTCAACTACTTTTTTGAGCATATTCATGATACAAACTCCCTGAACTTATGCATTTAATTTAATTTATGGAGAGGCAAAAAGGTGTGGGAACCATTATGAATGATACTTCATTTAACACACGTTGGCAGATACATAAAAAGAGCTAATTCACGTTTTTGACATCGCAAATACTTCCCGATTAAAAAATGTATGCATAAACTGCTACCGATTCTTATATAATTAATTACTTTGTTGATTGAGTAAAACTATTAGACAATCTATTAACAAACCGGTAGAGTAATTATAACACTAACACGATGTTAAAACGTTTCTAAATAGAGGCTATTCATTTATCGTCTGAGTCCATCACATAGCTATTTGCTTTCTGCAACAAACAGCAGTAATTTATTATTGCCTCTTTCACGTTAGAGCAGTGTATTTTAATTATGTACAAACCAAGCGCATAATTAGTTTATCGACAAAAAATCTAAATTCAGAAAATTCATTGACACTCTAAAATAGAGATAGATTCTCCAATGCCAACCACATGTTTCCACGCTTGCCAACTAAACGTACACTCCAAATATCAGAAGCCATAATTTCCTAAGCCAATAACATATTTCGCAGTCGCAAAATATCTCACGTGCTCAAAATATGACAGATTTTACGAATGACGATACAAGTTTATATCGGAAACAGGGATTTCCTTTATTTTATGTCAGCTGCAAAGGTTCCAAATCAAATTACGATTTAAAACAAAAGATGATTCGATATACAGACTTCGAATATCTATAAAAATGGAAATACAATTTTCAAAGGTATGATATTTCAAAATTTAAACTCTAAAACGCTTAAAGAATCAAAACGAAAAGCTTGTAGAGAATAAAACCATAGTTATAAACAAGATAGTTTACGATGTTTTAAACAGTAAAGATCAATTTCGTTACTCTTGTTATGTCTACTAAAGGTGTAAAGAAAAGTCCATGAATATTGAAAACATTATCAAAGCATTAAAATGGGTATGAATATTTGATCCCGTATCGACTTTAAAGTCGATGCAAAGCAGCATATGTATACCACCAAACCCCTTCTAGTTTGGATACAAGTTTAAAGTAAACCTTTGAAAGCTTCGTTAATATTTCAGTAGACTCCAGGATGTATCAGCTGTGTGCCTTTAGTGCCTTCCACATGTTCCACACAACAAAAAGTTGATAACCACATACGCTAGTTTTCTTACTCGCATGTATACGATCGTTTGTAATGGATTGTTAAATCCTTTTTGTTTAACTTTCAGATTGTTAGGACATTTTCGTGTAAAAGAATTTGCGGCGTCGATAATGTATTTCAATCTTTATATAGTCATGCATACACAGGTTTAATAAAATATGTAAGTACTTACTTGATATAATGTGCCATTTTATCAAAAGCGAGCAAAACGTTTTTATTATTTTTTCGTTCATCATACGCTACAGTGAAAGCCATCCAAACGGACGGAATAAATTGACCATTTTTCGCTGAATGCAAATTTAATAATGCAAAAATGTTACCCCTTTTTACTCTCTTTAGAAATCACATTGTATAAAATTTAGAATCACATATGGACGTGAAAATTATATTCTTCGTTTTTGCTGGTGGATTTGCAGACATTTATCTTTTAAATGCGATTGTAATTTATTTATTTTAATTTCTATTTGCCACTTTCATTTGCATTCTGTAATGAGATTAGCAGAGATAACGACAACTTTTAATGAGTTTTCTAAACCAACTTTACAGGCAGCGTGCAGCTTTTAATGCAGTCTAACTACACATTTAACAAATCCTTTTCTACATTTATCTTAATATTTTTACACTTGAAATATATCCAAAAGATATCGATTCTCATTAATTTCACGTTTAATAAGCAATATTACAAGCATCAATTAGTATACCATAGTTACAAATACAAATGTTAACAAACCCTCAAATGCTTTAATGAAGTGATTTCTTTACGTCTCTCCGGAGGCCACTTTACTAAAATTACGCGACGGAAATATACACCTAGAGAGTAACTCAAGTTTATTTATGTCAAATTACAAACAGACAACAAAGCCTAGGACGCGAAATTACGTTGTAATTACTTTACAAATGATCTCATTTAGTTTTTATGACTTGCGTAAATAGTTAATATGTTTTAAGAGCTAAATTATTTAAATACAACCCTTTACTTCCTGGATTAAGATTAGTTTTTTAAAGAATGTTAAAATAGTAATTAAATTAGCTGTCAAACAAACGAGCTGTCGGATTTATGTTAGAGAAACAAAGAAACCAATTTTCTTCGGTACATTGAATAATACGACATGCATCCTGCTGCCTGCATAAACAAGCATTAGGTAGGACCTTTCCCTACAAAAGTCTGCATAATAATGCAGTGGCTGTTCTGTCAATTAACTTCCATTATTTTGTGTTCTTATATTTATAGTTCTATATTAGCGTTACTCAGTATAACACTATTCATATTGCAAAGGCACTTAAAAAATGATTCACATTCAAGTGGCCATTCAAACGCCTAAAGCTTGCGCCTTCGTTTGTTTCAAGAGTTTTTCCCCTCGGCCTCGTAATATCCGATTAATAGAGACTAAAGACACGAGTGTTAGTAACGACCTCTTGATTACACTCGCTTATTTGTTGATGCAGACAAATAAAAGAAATAAATACTTTTACGTATAAAAGTAACAGAAATGCCTTTTTGATGTGCTATTTTTTGCTGGACGGATAACCTACATATTTAAATTAGATCTTGTAGTTAAGGCTAGTAATAATATAAAAATAACTCATAAAATAGGAAGAATAGCGTTAAATTTATTATTATTACTGGTACGTAGTCGGAGCAATCATTCAGGTGGTAAATATTAAGTCAGAAAGAAAAAGCTCTAGAGAGCCACATTAGACGTTAGGCAGGTTGCGGCGAGTGACATATTGTAGGGCCGTAATAATACTCACTTGAGATATTACTTCATTTCTTTCCTTTGCCAACGAAATGACACTAATTTATAATAACAATTTTTATATTGTAGATGTGACGTCGGAGTATTGCGTAAGCTAAGGAAGGTATGACTTTGGCGTCGCGGTCATTTTTAAATACTGTTAGAAATTGATATTTAATTTACGGAATTGTGTTGCTGCCTTGGTTTTTGTTGGTTTTACAAATTTTGATCGTAATGAAATATAAACTTATTAACTTAATTTATAGTAAAAGTAATTTGTTCACAAATATAGAACGTAACACATTGTATCAGGTCGGGGGTATTGTTTTGCAATTTCGACAAAATACACAAATGCCCCGAAGGTAAAGCGATTGTATGTAAAGTCGCCGGTGACCGAGCGTCGCCGTCGGGCCGTCGCTGCGGTCTCTTGTGACCGACTGCTTCCTTTTGCTTCCTATTGCTTATGCTAAATAAAACTCAAACGAAAGGACGAGTTGTTTAGTTTTTCCAGATATTATATTGAGATACCTGTGCTGTGTTTATTTTAGTTGACAATTTTCCTTCTTTATCTATCGTATAATTATTTTGTTTATTATTTTAAGACACAAGCAACTAATTATTAAATATTTTAATTGAAGATGTAACATGTGCACTAAGATTAAGAGACTAATGGTGTATGAACACATTTATTATCTCTGATAATTTTATGTAGTCTCAATTCTGTAGTCTTATAACAAGCTGCATCTAAGCATTTCATTAATTTGAAAATATATTCATTAATAATTACCATTTATAAAACGAAGTTTTTTAGCTCATCGTAACTATGTCTTATATTCGACTGATAAAATTGTAAAGGCAAGACTGGCTGCCTCTACTTTATGTCAATATATTTTTTATCTATTTCCTGCGACAAAATCAGAAGTTAGCGAAGGACAATTCCTTTTGATTCCCAAAGAATTTTCCTACCATGATAAATATGAAAGAAGTATTAACAAGTTTTGTAAGATGTTTCTTTGTAACTTTTTAACAAATACTCTTATTTTTGTCATATTTGTTGTATTAAAAGTATAAAAGAAACATCTATTTAGAAGAATTTGTTATTTAATATTGTTATAAGAAAATATAAAGTAAGAAGTTCTTCAACGTCTCGAAAAAGTTATTGTTAAAAAAATTGTATCACTGTGGCTGATATCAAAGGTTGCTTTTGTACATTAAAAACCTATTTTAATAACTAATTATATGTACTTTGTTATATTTTTTATTTAACCGCCTTATTCAAATACCTACTTTCATAGTAACTGTCATGAAAATCTGCAATCGAAGCCCACGAAAGTAATAAAATTATATGATCAATATTATTTTCCAAGGAGCTTCAAACTTCTAGTATATTTGTACATTTCAGGGCTTAGCCAAAACGCTTTAAGACAAAGTAACCTTTGGGTAATCGTAAAGGAAATTGGGAGCGCTCTTCAAAGCCACTATTTATCTTTCCTGTTTCGTTTACTTTGATTTTACGATGGCATTTTAGACCAAATTTATTCTGAATAATTTAGAAGCATGGTAAGTATATTTTCAAATTGAATGTGCTTTATAAATAATCATGTTTAAATTAAGGTTGTGCTTTGCATCAAGTATCTTGTTCATATTGGTTAAAGTTAAAACTGCGTAAAAAAAAGTTAAATTAATTAAATTATAGGTGCCGTAGTCCAAAATATAGTATTTATAATGTAAAATCTTTTAAAATAGTTTACTTAAATTTAAAATGAAAAAGGACTCCGTCGTAGTGTCTTGCCAAACTTTTATTAAAAATCTTTTTATCAGCAAGTTGCTGAACAAAGCAATCATAAGCTTGGAATATATTCCGAATAGAAATGGACTCACTTCTTTTATGATAACTTTATGTTAAAACTTTTGACGTCTTATTTTGTAATCTCTTCAACCTTATTACCAAGCCTGTTTTCGATTACCTTTATTTTAAGTTAGTTTAAATCGTTGTTTTTATAAAGAAATAGAGTTAATTCCATGAAATATTGTAGCATTATATATATTTATCCTAGAGACGTAGAGCCTGATAAATGTGATTAAAACTTTTAAATAAATGCGAAATTAAATTATTATCTTTACAGAATTGATAAAACGGACGTAAGACTAATACAACCTCGTAAAATTCAAGTTTTGCATAATGGTATCAGTGTCCCTGTTGCCACATGTTCGGTGCATAAAGAACAAGATGTAAAAAAGTTTGTTTCAGCAGCAAACTTCATGGAATATAAAAGAAAAAATACCGGGTAACTTGTATACGAATAGTTTATGGTTTTAGTATATTTAAATCAGTGTAACTCAACCTTTTTTTACAACACGACGTTAAAAAAACTTGCAACCAAGACCACCCGGACAAACGAATTAAAAAACAAATTCTTTGAGATCCACAGGATGAAAACCTCTTCTCTAGCAATAGTTGAATCGATTACAATCATTCTTTCTCTTTTAAAACTGATAAAATTAATAACGCTTCACTACCTACAGATTTTTCATCCAGAAGGATGAAAATTAAAACGTCTCAGTGACGAAGGTATGTACTTAGTGAATAGATCGAGTGTTCCAGCTGCTCCGACTATAAACTTGCTAACTATATTTATAGCCCGTAATAAAGTATCTATGTGATAGCTCGTGCGATCTGCGACATGCATTAAATTGATGTCTTTGAACATTTAGTTATTAGATTGTTCTATCTAATGTAATTTATAACTATTGACATAAATGTATCAGTTTCTATGTGCCATATTCAGAATTGTTACTTACACAAGCAAATAGTTTAGATTTTATACGAGAAAATCCACACTATAGGGCTTAAAGCCTTGTTCCCACCAGGATAGTATTTCAGTCGAGTAGCAAGTATAATTTATCCGAACAAAGAAGTTACTACTGTTCGGACTTGTTTAAGCCTAAACCTACGCACTAGGATAGTAATAGTAGTAACTAAACGTGTCCGAGCAGCAACATTTTAGTAGAGTAGATCTTTTGTTCGGATACTTGCTACTTGCTACTCGACTAAAATACTATCCTGGTGCGTACAGGGTACATAAGTAACAGTAATGAGACGAAATATTTTTTGTAAATACATTGCTAATTTTTTAAAACGCATCTACTAGAACAATTATAACAAAATCCTACATTTCTATTGTTTTGTCTTTCTATAAGAGTGTTATAGGTTCCTTTTTAGTAATGCTTTTAAAAGATTAATGTTGTTCCATTAGAAGGGATGACATCTTTATGTTTACGAACCCTTTAGGGTTACCATTTGAAAAACGATACTTTTGGTTTAATTAAATATGATACTTATTTTTAAAAAAGTAACTGAAGACCTTTTAAAAATTATCAATTGTTATAAGAAAAAATAATTAGCAACATAAAAGGAGTTTTTGTAACATTAACTTGAAATTGTCTACATATCGAATCTATGATTTCCGGTTAAACTTAGGTTAAAATAATTAAATAGATGATAATATAATTTTTACACAATTTCTAATCAATTAATTAACGTCGTATTTCACAATTGTAAATTTAAGTATAATGTATTTTGTAAGACTATCTAAAAAGGTTTAATTATAAGAAAGAAAAGAAACAAAAGAATGAGGTCAAGATAAATTAGAGGAAGTTGACATCGAGCAGTTTGTGTCGATATCAACAGCCCTCCACTCGGATCACAGAGTTATTTATTGGAAACGATTACAAGAAACAAAATCCCTCGAAGATATTGAAAAAGCTTAATAAAACACTAATTTGGCCACTTATTGATAAAGTACAAAATACTTGAAAGTACTTTAGGTACTTACTAATCCTTATCCTTACTCCTTACATAGTATAAAACAATAACGCTTTTTTATGTTTGTCCATATAATATGGTTGAATCTTTAAAACTACGCAACGGATTTTTTTAATAGATAGAGTGATTCATAAGGAATGTTTTCATGTATATACATTCACAATATATTAGAGTAACACTGATAATTTAGAGGTTTTTAATATGATGTCGTAAATTACCACATTTTTAGCGCTTAAATTGCAAACGCTGCAGTATTTAGTATCAGCATTATACCGATTTGCACCCGTGCGAAGCCGGGGCGGGCCGCTAGTATTTATTAAAATAAAATTGTGTTACCGCAAAAATAGAGCAAAAAGATTGGATGGAATAAAATTGGTAAAATCTAAACTATCAAGTTATCTTCAAAAACCTGTAATTGGTTCCAAAATATTTTTTTTATTTTCCACAATCCTTTTAATAAGTATTTTTCTAATTGAATCCATCTCTTTGTACTAAAGCTATATAAACTGAAGCATATTGTATAAAAGGGATCAAATGCTCCAAGAAAATTCTATGCCTTAATATTTCCTAACGGTATTTTGACACTAACATGGATAGCTTTATTCATTAAATCTTTCACTTGACGTTTAATGAATTATTATTTTGTTTAATCATTTTTGCAAGATTCAAAGGAATAAGAAATTATCTCTAAACATTATAGGTTTTAGAAGATTAGTCATAGTAAATCTACATGCATTTAAGGGAGAGATCACAAGCGCAGTAAGTAAACTGAGTAATATAATACAAATTAATTTGTTTTTATCAGAATTTTCAAATACTATGAAAATGAAAAAAGTTTATTTTCAAACTGTTATACATAGGACGAATTGTTCGATGCCCTCGCACTAGGCGCAGCCTGTATTGCGAGGACCTGATCTTAAGACTAAACAATGTTTTTGTTAGTCGGCAACAGGTTTAAAATTCAATTAGGTTCTTATGGTAGTCCATAAGAACCTATTTGAATTTTAACCTAGTGGTTACAATGCTCTAATCTAACCTTTGTAGGTTACAAAGTAGTGGTTACTCAATTAACAGTGTTATTTTGGTACCATTTTGCTTTGTTAACTGAAATGATGGGTTTAAGTTAGAAACACTTGTACTAAGAACAATCGCCGGGGGAACATTAACAAGATATGTTTACAACAACACTACTGTCTAATGAAGTGATTTGCATATTCCCTTTGAGGTTACTTAACAAGGAACATGTTACGGACATATGGGAGATGAAACATCATGCATTTATATCAAGAGTATGTTATCGTAAAATACTTTTATTTGGATACGTTTTCAACAACGTTTAGTTAAGTTGTGTACAATCTACATTATCGAAATTTATGACAACAAAGAAAACCTGACGAAAGATTGCGTTATATTTCATTAAGAATCAATAATAAATCATTTACATGGTACCCTTTTCTTATTATGAGTCAATATAAAAATATAAACGATGATAGAGAATAATTTTACATTTAAAGCTAAAATACATTATATGATAATTCACGAAAGCTTCCTGTTTTCCTTTAACAAATCCCCACGTAATTATAACAACAAGGCAAAGAGGAAAGCGCCTTTAAACCCTTAACCACTCACCCTTAATCACGTTGTAACTGTCAGAAGTACAACACGTTTACGATGACACGTAACACTTGTTATTTACAACAAACAAACTTACCAAACTACAAACGGAACGTTTAAATTGTATACAGCTTAAAAAACTAACTTAAAAATCATTAGTTCACAAATGAGCAGTCAAATTTACCATTAAAAATACACGAGACATTTTCGTGTAGTTTCCCAAATTGGTAACAATTTAGTCTATTACACGAATTTACATATGACTAAGTACTTATATTTTTTTCTATGAACACCAAATATGAATTGGCGTTCTATTGTAGAAAATCTTTATATTCATAGGTGTAAAGTTTATTATTAAATTTAATTTAACTAGAGTTTCTGTTATTTTACGAGCGTGTCCCGATCCCTAGCATTATAAGCCCTTGCTAATACAACCCTGCCAATCTGAATGCTATAAAATATGAAGTGCAAATTTATGTCTAAACACATAAATCTGTGCTAAAACAAAGTTATTAATTTTAGAAATAGAAGAATAACAAAAAATTATTGGCATTTTAAGATAAAATATTCAAAATCACTTCACATCACTTCTTCTATTGTTATTCGAAAATGAAGCTAATGGAGTGACAAAAAATCGAGGAAAGGGCAATACAAACAGGAGGCCCACTATTGTCGACATTCCGGTTTGCACGTTTGCGATCTTCCTTAAAAATAATTTATTGCATAAATAAATACAGACAACATAAAGTTGTTCTAATACCCTTTTTTGCTATCTTAATACCGTAAGTGGCATACAAGATTTACCTATTAAAAGAAGATAAATTGAGGAGATTTACAGAGACGGGATTAGTTAAAGCTTGCGTTCATTAATTAGGAGTAACATTTTTCAAGTGGCGCACGGAAAAGCTCTCTTTTGACTAATGTAACCTCATTATCCGGATACGGTGGAGCTGAGCGCTCTACACCATTAGCGTTATGTTTGCGCCAAACTAAAAGTTGCCATTGTTTAATTAATTTCAAAAAGTTTTATTTAAACAATAATTATGTTACACTTTGAGCTACATATTACTTGTTGTAAATGTTATTTTAAAGTTATGCGGTCTAACAATGAAATTAGATTTATCGTTCATTCCAAATTCTTCATAATATAAAGTATATGGAAAAATTAATAATAATTAATTAAAATTATTCGATAGTTAGCGCGATCAAACAAATTACAATACTTTTATTAGTATAAAAATCTGTTTTGTAAAATCCAGATCTAACGATGGCATAATAATTTAATTTACTTCTCACTCTTCACACTTTACTTCTTAACGTTTTATTTTTATAAAAGTTTTACCTTATCAATCACTCAGCGTTAACTTGAGCGGACTACACATAAATATTTAATTTCAGTCCATCCATTATGTTGCGTTAGCTGGCAATACGGTGCCTTTATATGAGCCAAGATTCACTGAATAAAATAAAATCGAAGTAAATTTAATTTATTTCAAATATCAAATAAATTGATGTATTAAACCTTTTTGAACCAGGTGGATAAGTATATATTTTAGTTTTTTTATTAAAACTTCACCCTAAATTAATCTAAGCAAAGCTCGGAATTTCCATTTCGCTAAAATAATGCTTTTCATCATAGCACACAAAAAAAACAAAGATGACAAAAGGAATGAAATAAATATTTTTCTCCTTACAACCTATCAAGTTTAATTCCAGGAAAATGGAAAATAGATTTAACAATGTAAGCAATTTAAAACATTAACATTTAAAGCGTTAGCGTTCAGTTGTTTATAGATTAATTATAAGGAATAGTGGATGAGCAAAATGTGCAATTAACTTGGCGCTACTAATTGATACGCAATCCCATTAGCAGTGCAAATGGAGGCATTAAGTAATTCCCTTACGAACACACTTCTTTACTTTGTTTCCATTAACATTTTAATGCAGCATTTAGTCTAAAGAAAAAAGATATTAGGGATTTAAAAGTTGTGAGACAGCTAATGTAGAGGAGTTGTAAAAGAAGAGAAACAGTGAGAATAAAAATATTTTGGACTTCACGCACATTCGACTATTGTCGTAAACCAAATCCTGACAAGCTTTATCAAACATACTCGGATTGGTAAAAGGAAATATTAGTAAATTCAAAACATCAACTAACATTTTAAAAAAACTATTCATCGCTGTACTTTTTTTACTTATTATTCATGAGAACGAAGTCACGAGCGCTCGCTAGCAACATAATTCCAAGCCATAGTAACACAATGTTTCTTAGTAACCATAAGGACAAAAGGGATGATTCAATGTTGAGTATGATATCTATTGTATTCGGTATCACTCTACCCAAACAAAAGAATTAAGGTGACCTTAATACATTGTACTTGTGGATAACGCTAATAAACTGATAGTATGGTTAAATTCTAAAAGATCCGAGAAGTTCTCTTTGAGAGAAATTCATATAAGAAATTTACGTTATGTAGATACATAATCGTCTTGAATAGTTCTTAATTTATTTTTGTATTAAAAAGGAGTTTTACTCAAATAATAAATATGAAAGATTTGTTTGTTTTAAAAAACAAATCAAATATCTAAAGCTATTATAATTTCAATTTTGTTATTGGGCTTCCCAATCAATTGAAAGATTTTCCCAAGCATAACCGGCTACGCACTGAAAAAATGCAATAGCCTTTTAAAGTAAGTGAACGCTAATGAACTTAGTTAAAATATTCTTCTACTAATATCTTGTATTAGCCACTTTGGAAATAAATGTTACGCAACCAGCAAGCGGTGAACCCACTTATTCCGAAAAAATGTATAAAGTACTGCGATAAACGAAGACCAATAAGTCGTCGATTATACGATAGACCAGAGGTCTCATTGGACCAAATTATGTATCATAAGAAGTACCAGGAACAAGGATGTTCTGTATTTTGGAATAAATTTTATGAATGTACAAGTACAAAACGTAGGAAGTACAAAAGTAATAACGCTGAATCTCGTTTAAGAACTCTACTTACATGTATCAAAATGTATCCTTATTTACTTGCTCTATATGCTTTAGAAATCCTTGAAACGTTTTCAGTACTATTTAGTAACTGTACTATGAACTTAACTAACAGTGTTAAAAATAATTTGTTAAAGTATGCTATATTAAATAAATATACAAATCCATCGAAGTAATCCTGGCAAACGTAACTCCAACTAAACAATATTATTTTAAGCATAATTTAGTAACGAAAGCAAAACATATGTTTTAGCCATTATTTATATTAAGTTTATAAACAAACTTCGTTGTTATTCTATCTGTGTAAATTTAGACGGAGTCAAATCCCGTATGATCCGATTATTGAATAAAATACATATAAGTAAGGTACGAGTATTATGTACACAAGATTCTTGTAACTTACACAATGTCTGAAAGTTGTATAGTTTATCGATAAATTTATCCCAGTTAAAAAAAAGTGACTTGGTTACCGAGAAATACGATTTTATCATGATTTTATTAATTTAATTATGTGAATCAAGTAATAAACTTTAAAAACAACGATTGTTAAATCTATATCTATACTAAGATCATAAAGAGACAAACTTTGTATTTTTACATATTGAAATAACTAAAGAACTACTAAGCAGATTTCAATAAAATCCTTCACTCATAGAAAGCTACATTATCCGCGAGTAACATATGCTATATTACTTAATTACAATATCCAGTAATAAAATATATTCATTTAAACGTTTTAATTATAAAAACACAATGACTTTTATTTCCAAAGTATATCACCGGTTAAGATTGAAAAATAGCGTAGCAAATTATGCATACGATATTTAATTACACACCTTATGTTACAATCATAGTTGAATTAACTCTCAATATAAAAATAAACGTGATGAATTTTGCATTGAGATTTTCGTATAACTATAACATATTCCACCGACCCTCTGCAACATGAACCCTGTGAGTAAGAAAGGTTTAATAATAATATTACAATTTTCATAATTATTCCATTTACTATTTTCTGTAGACTATAAGCTGCGTTAAACATTGAGTTTGAGAATTTAATAAAAGAAATTACTATTTTATTCATAATTATCACAAATAAGCTTATACATATGTACCTTTGTTACGATCATCCCATCAACTGTTGAAAAAGAAAGCCGCATTTTTAAAAACCTATAAAAATACATTTTACGAAACGAAGAAATTCATTTATTTATAAATTATTATTTAATTGATAGTAACCGTAACGATTAATATGTTCTTTAAGTATATGTAGCTTGTTAGATTATGAATACTTCAGACATGTTCGATGGATATTTTTAAATAAATATTAATAAATTTTATAATTCCCAAGGTACTCCTGTGTTTAGTGGGGACCGTGTTTGCGGTTCCTGCGCTGTCTGCCTTGAACCGTGCAAGTGACTGTTATGTCGCCAATAATTATTTATATTGCAAATTAAATAGTGATTCCAAACTTGAGTAAGTTACACGTTCAAATAAAACATCACATGTTTAATGTATTTTATACAAACTTTCTCCCGGGATATAAGTAGCCTGTCTGTTCATCCTGTGTTCTACATATGTGCAAGATTCCATCAAGATCCGTTGAGCTGTTTTGTAGAAACCTTCAAACAACATCCTTACATCTATCCATCGTAACTTTCACATTTATAATATCAAGAAGTAAGATTAGGACTAATAAGTGTATAGTAGTTTAAAATATTCAAATATTACTATCAAATTCTTACTAAACAAAAATTGTGAATCTGCCTGCCTAAAAATAAACAGTTTATAAGCGCCATCTAGATTAAAGTAAAGAAACTTATTTTACTTAACTAGAGTGCTCTTTTTTATTTTTATGTACAAGGGGCTTATAATTCTATGAAGGTAAAACTGTTGATTACTTTTAAGTACATGGGACTACCCAAAATATGTTTCGATTGGCGATATCGCTAATGGAATCGAAAAAAAATTATGAAACTGATAATGATATTCGATAAGTTTTGTGTTTGTGATGTGTGAGATATCGTACGTTATTGTCAGTTCCATATTTTTGATGTTGGTTATCGAATCCCTTTGTAGCGCATGTACTTTCGGTAAACCCCAGATAGTTATAATACCTAATATTATTTTTATGTATAGACCACCAGTCGCTCCGAGGCAAGAACGAGAAGATGAATTTATGATTAAAGACTCTCCTTCAACAAACTTTCAGCCAGTTCTAGGCGTTTTATTTTATATAGACAAGGACGGTGTAATATATATTAATAAAAACAAAGCTCATGACAATGTCAAAAAGCCCGTTCAAGAACTTGCAGGCGCCGCTCTTCCTCCAGCTGTAGTTGCATCTATGCTTGGATAAATGAGACCTAATTACCGATTTCAGTAAATAAATGTCAAATAGAGAAATAAAATAAATATTTTTATAATAATTTTCAAACGAACCAAGTCTTCTACACCAGGAAGATAATATTTGCTCTAACATTATCTTTTGTTTTCGATACCTAAACTTTAATTATGAAATATATTTTTTACACAGAAGTGAAAGTATTTTGTGGCAAACATTATGTTAAACCAAAATGTGTTTATAAAATTAGTAAATTATAAAAATATAAAAAAGCAATAGTCTGTGTGAAGTTTACAACAGTCAGTCAGTCAATCAGTTTACTCTTATATATGAACATGGATTAAGATTCATACCACAGATAATAGACTAGACTTTTGTTAACGAGGTTCGGGATGAGAACGAAAGCCTGGAAATGAGATGCCATTTCGTGAACTAGCACGTTTGCGTCGCGGCTGTCGTCATTTTAACAAACACGACCCTAATAATATGGTGATAATACACGTATTTATCTCATAAATTCTATACATACTGAAACCATTAATATTGTAATAACAACACGACAGCTAGTGTCGTCTGTGACACTATGCGCGCGTAATTTAAAAAAAAAACTTGTTAAGTAGTTTAAAGGTTTCGACCCGTGATGGGCCCCATTTTCCGCAACTCCACGACTAGCGCGTATTTTGCGTGAATACACATATTTTTGAATTTCTTCTCCGATATGTGCTGGTTGGATTACGATGTTTTCCTTCACCTAAGAGCTTCGGGTAAGTAGTTTATGTGTTCTTCCAGTTATGCTTCAAACAAACATCAATCCATTCATCCAAATCGTTGTATTTTAAGTATTAGTAAGATCAAACCTACTCTCCAAGGTTGGGATTCAAAACTGGAAGCAGTAAAAAGATTTTATTTATAATATTTATCTGTAAGCTTTCGCTCCTCTAGGTACTTTCCTCCACAAAATCTCTTAGGAAATTCAATTTTCCATTTTTGGGGTCGTAAAATAAATACTACGTGTATACAGCATGTGCAGCCTCCAAAACTGTCGCGATGTAATTTCAACCTGGAAATTATTTAACAGAACTCGAGAAATTCCTTTCCGCCACAGAGGCAATATCACACGGTGCTAATAAAATCGACTACTTTAAGAGTAAAGCAATGCTTTGTAGTAAACTAAACGAAATATGAGGTTGCCAGCTTTAGGAATAAGGAGTTTCTGACATCGGAAACTGAACAAATAACTTTAGAGACCAAACTAATAAGGTGAGATTATCTATCTAAATAAACCTAACCTTGATGCATCCTGTTGTTGTACAATACATCCCATTAACTTTCTTATAATTTTGGCTAAACTCAAGATTTTATCTTTTATTCTTTTAATATTACTTCAAAGGTAATATATTTAATGTAATTTTACAACCTGACAGCGTCTTACCCACGTAATATTAATAAGTGGCTTCTCTGTGACAAAAGAACGAAATGAAGTAATATTACGACGCAGTTTTATTACGACCGTGCCATATGTTATGAGCCTCAAGGTATTCAGCAATATTCTATCACGAAAGATCCTTTCTTATTTCCTAACTTAATACAAAAAATCAAGCAGCATATTATGCTAGATAATTACGGCTCCGAGAACAGTAACAGGAAGCTTGAATATGACAGGAAAATTTGTATACTATACATGTCCACTCGGAATACTTCGCTCGATTTATTCAATTCAGTGTTTTGAAAAAATAACCTTAACACTGAATAGCATTTTTATTCAGAAAGCTATTAGGAAAGTTCCTTTTCTCATTACATCTTCAGCTTATTCCCAGCGCGAACGTAACATAATGTGTACTCCGTACTGCACCGACTTTACGCCGCAGTTTCTACCGACTGCAATGAATTGAAATTGTAATTTGTTTTATTTGTAGTTCCCACGTGATTTTACAAGTCATTTTTTAAAAGAAATATTGAAAGTTTCCTGCATATTCCTCCTCCATCCTCCATATTTTCTAAATCTTATATTTAATATAATCTAAAAAATAGAGACTTTAGGATCAATATTATGAAGCTTTGTTAAAGGTATAATGTAAGGTAATAATCGGTTTTTGAATAAAGTTTTAAATTTTTCTTATAAACTGTTATGTTCATTTACGACAATTCGCGGCTAAATAAAATAAAGCAGCTAAGTAAATTGGAATCTGTACATATGAATTCGATTCTGAAATTATTTGTTTTTCGAGCTTATGATGAATTTTGTGATTTAAGTTAAAACTAAACATATCGATTGATCAATCGAACGACACCTAACCCTACGGCTTCATTAGACCGAGTTCACGCAAAATATGGAGATTTTGCTTTGTCGTAAGGCAGTTTTGTGAGTGACATTGGTCTAATGAAGCCGTAGGGCAAGAGGAAGACGCAAACACATCAGTAGTAAGAAGCGACATCTAGATGTTAAATAATGTAAATTGCTACCCGTCCATATGAATTCGATTCTGAAATTATTTGTTTTCCGAGCTTTTTGGTGAATTTTGTAATTCGGTATTCGGTTTGTTACAAATTGCAAAAACACTACGGAGAGGTATTAAAATTATTGTTTCGGTAGTAATGATTATAAAAATCTCTTAAAAATCTGTAACGCTAAGTTTTTAATCTGTGAACTCAACTTTGACATTTTGATGTTTTATCTGCGTTTGACATAGACACAAACAGTTTGACGTATAGTTGACATTGACAATAGCTAAAATATTCAATTGTTATTTTGTTTGTTGCATTTGCATATTAATTTAATATCCTTATTTCGTTCCTTTAACATCGTTGAAATAACAGTTTTGTTTTGTTATTGTTATATAGAGATAGTAATCTATCAAAATGAGTACGAGACCAGAAGACCACCGTCGAAAATGGGATAAAGACGAATTTGAAAGAATCGCAACAGAACGGTTGAAAGCTGAACTAGAAGAAGAGGAAGAACGCGACAAAAAGAAAGGTTTGTAGGAGGTCAATGTTAAATTTTGATTAAGATCACTAGTTTAAGAATTATAATATTAATGTTTACAATCATTTTCAGCACCACCAGTAAAACGGGAACTCTTGAAGCAACGCGATTATAAAGTTGACTTAGATTCTAAACTAGGCAAAAGTGTTGTAATAACAAAGAATACACCGACCTCCCAATCTGGAGGATACTACTGCAATGTTTGTGACTGTGTCGTCAAAGATTCCATCAACTTTTTGGACCACATCAATGGAAAAAAACATCAACGTAACCTTGGCATGTCAATGAAGATAGAGAGGAGCACATTAGATCAAGTAAGTGTAATAGTCAATCAGTCTAAATATGAGTAATATAGAAAGCATTTAATTCCTACATAAACTGTTACAGGTTAAAGCAAGATTCTCATTAAACAAACGTAAATTAGAAGAGAAAAAACGTGATTATGAACTTGACACTCGATTGAGAGAAGCTGCAGAAGAGGAGGCAAGGTTAAAGGAGCTCCGTCGTGAGAGACGCCGTGATAAGAAACGTAAAATACAAGAAGAGTCTGAAGAACCCGATGATACCCCGGCTCAGTCAGAACTCGCACAAATAATGGGCTTCTCCGGTTTTGGAGGTTCAAAGAAGTGAATGTACATAAAGTTAACGAACCATTTGTATTAATTATTAAAGAAATTATGATTGGATAATTGTACTGTTTTATTTTCTGTATTACTTCATGCCACACTGTTAGGTTTAAAGATTCGAGTGTTGATTTTCTTTACTACTTACTTAGTTTAATTTTTTATAAATTTAGGTAAACATGTTAGTATGTGTATAGTTAGATTTTTTATTACCAGTCAAATGCAACTCAATAGAATCTCTATTCCATTGAAACAAATTGTGTGAAATTTTCCAAGCGGAACAAAGGTCAAGCTTATTGAACACGCAAACACGTGTTTTATGTATTCAGCATTTTTATGGCAAAAAACTGTTTACAGTTAAATGAGCATCTCCGTACACTTCCAACATCATGAGGTCTTATCGTACAAGTAAATACGAAGCTGGCCTCTAGATATTCTTCTCTGTCAGACTCAATAATTGAAAGGTTAATCACTTGATATAATTGTTGGTAAAGAAATAATGTTAATGTGAATAAGACACAAGGCAACCGCCCATATCTCTACTTACAAATTATTACTATAAAATCATGCCTAATTTCTCTTTTTACTGAGATTCGAACTGGTGAACCACCCAATAAACTATTTGTGCAGAAATACGTGTGGCGACATAGACCTGAGTTAGGATTTATCTGAGATAAGATATTCCTTTTCATAAGGTTTTATACATTATCTAACTTACAAACATACAATGTACGCGATGGGAACTAGCGTGCGTCTTTATTTCCGACATTGGAACGGATGGATGACTTGCATTCAATGTACTTTTAGCAATACCATGAAGGATGCGGACAATGAGGAAACCCATTGTATACACGTGATTATACGCCATAGTGCGCTATACGCGAGCCATGAATGCACCACGCCTTCCTATAAATACCAAGTTCTAAGTTAAACCGGGCTTGTGTGGATACAAACAACAACAATGACACGTTTACAGGCGATATCTTCAATATTAGTTTTTTTCATTATTTTATTTATAGAATATCAGGTAATAATTACTGATATAATTAAAAAAATATGTTCTATTTAAAAGTTGTGCATGTATATTATAGTGGTGAATTTATTTTACAGGTATCAGCTGACGTCAAGAATTGGATAGATGGTATGTAAGAAGTACATTTAACATAATTACTATTCAATTTGTTGAAGATGTTAAGTGATAGCATTCACTTGGTTGGAATTGCTCAATGTGTAAAAATTGATATATTACATAAAATAAATACTAAAACTACTTTGATATTTTAATTATTTATTGACTTTGAATTTTATTTTTAACACAATCAATATTTTCCTACAATTAACAAATTCCTAGCCACTATTTTTATAATAATGTGATTTTCTAGCTATGTTAGTAGCATATGTTTTTTTTTTATTTTCAGGTGATACATTACAAGCTCGAGTAAAACGCCAACTAGAAGATTTTGAAACTGATGATGCAACACCAGAGGATCAGGAACCTGGATTTTGGGATAGAGTTGTAAAAGTGGCTCTGAGACTGTTCAACAAATTCATAGAATGGCTTAATTCATCTTAATTTATTCTGTATAAATTTCCTAAGTTTAGCCTAGTTATTATACAAATGCTAATGTTATAAACAAAGCTAAATACTTATTGTCTTATACTGTAAACTTGACTGTAATAAACCTTCAATATTTATATACAAATCAAAAAAATCATAACCATATGTAAATATAAAAGTTAACTTCAACTTGCTGCATCTTTAACATTTTGTGTCATGATGGTTTTAATACATCCTCAGATAAGTTAAATGGGTTGTATGATCTTAGTGAACCTATATGTCTTATATTAGCCAACTCTTCATTATCTGTGTAACGAGGAAATGCATTTAATTCACTATCAGACAGATTAAGTGTCTTTATAATATTTTTAAAACTTGATAACCTCATAAAAGCTTTACTTGTCAAAGCTGTATCAATGAGGCACCTCTCCACTATTGCATAGACCATTTTATCTTTACACAGTGCTTTACCTTCTAATGCATTAGCCAGTGTGAGATATATTTTTCTAATGTCAACACTATCTGTGCAAGCAGGTACAGGAAATTCTTCATAATCTGCTATCATACGAAGAGCAGTTGCAGTTTCTGTAGAAAGTTCCGTAATATCTAAAGATTCTTTGAGAAATTTAGCCCAAGCTGCCAGTGGTATAAGATTGCTTCCACTTTTTTTAATACTTCTTGTTACTTTCTTAGACAATACTGGATGTTTAGATATCTTGTTCTTGTAATGTGCTACAGCCCTTTGAATATCATGTACAGACTTAGTTCTAATATATTTACTCAGTTTTTCAAAATCCTGAAAATCACATACTTTCAGTGCCTGTAAAAGGTTATACTTCTCCTCCTTCGTCCAATTTTCAACGCCAGACGTATTACCATCGCAGGACGGTTTTCCCATTCTACTTAACACAGCTCCTCAAATTTAAATTATTCTTGCTATGTGAATTGAGCAAATGTTACGACGACCGTTTTAAAATAAGCTACTCAATAAGACTGCTTCTTCTAATGTTTCAATATTAATACCATAAAATCATTGCATAGCTTCTTGCCATCAAACGCTCAAAAAAGGCTGAGACTCATAACCGACGCCGGAAAATCTTGAACAAAGTTCTAAATATATTTAATTAAAAATAATCAGACGCAATGTAAAAATCTGCAAAATCGACTCTCAATCGACACGACATTGACATAACAATTAGAGTTTGAGAGATTTTTTTTTTTTGAGATTTTATGGCCTGGTATTAGAGTTTGAGATTTTTTTTTTTTTAGATTTTATGGCCTGGTAACAAAGACCTTTAAGCCAAGAGTTTGAGATAGATTGTCACATTGACAATTTATGGTATAATTTATTTTTTTATTTTAACGGATCTTACTTGCCATAGATATCGTATATAAACGAGCCAGTTAACATCTCCATTTCGGCGTAGTAAAACAACGGCTTTACTAAATCCCGAAATCAAATATGCACATAAAAACGGTTTTTAACCAGTGCCAGACTATAGCTTATTATTTAGAGGTAAGTGATTCTTGCCAATTTATAGGAGGGCCAATTTTACAGACCACCCGTAAAACTAACTTCCCAACAGTAAAACATTTTTTCAAAAAGGTTTGGTATTTTTGGAGCAGACAATTTTAATCAGAAAATATTGTTGGAATAACAGGTAGCATGAAACTTTAGGCTCACCTCACCCTGGTGATGTTTCGTCATTTCTTCGGCCTCCCTCCTCCACTTTTCGAACATCACGTGGTTAATGGACGGTCCCAAAGAAAAAGGATAAAGAAAGGGAGGATACTACTACCGTTATCCCTCTATTACTCCGTTTCATTAATTTGTATTCATTATTTACTAATACAGAGTTTTTTTTTTTTTTATATTAAAAAGTGGCAAACGAGCAAGCGGCCACCTTAATTCGCTGAAATTGCGAGCGACCGCTGCCCATAGACATTTGCAGATGCGTTGCCTACCCTTAATCTTCGGAGGAGGAGACGCACAGCAAGAGGATAATTCCTCTCCCTATGCGTCCCCTCCCCCGGAAAATCCACTACCCCTTCCCATCATTTCCTTATAGGAAAAGGATAGGAAGGGAAAGCAGATTAAAAATTATTCCTCCGGCACCACACTCTTCAGACGAAACACGGAATTTCTTCCATTTGACGCCTGTCTTCTGTGTGGTCGTGGTATTTCACCGGGCGAGCCGGACAATTCGTGCGAAGATCTTAAAGCGGGCTCTACCACTGTTATATAAGTAACAGTTAATTAACTAACTGTATGCCTATGGCGCAAGGAATAATGTAAACTACGTGAGAAGACACCTCCCAATTTTAATCACGCATCACAAAAAATATTGTTACTTATATTATACAAGAGTAAACATTACAATGCGTCAGGAGGGAAAAAAATAAAATAAATGGTTAGATAGTATAAAAATTATATATATTGATTATACTTTACATGTGATCAGATATTTCTAAACTTTATTTTGATTATATGTAATACAATATTAAGGAACAGGCTCGATGGCACTAGTACTAACAGTATTTTTTATGAAATATTTTATTTTTCGATAAAGAAAATACATAAACAATTAACATTCGCACTGCACTTCAAACAAATTAAATTAGATAGTTATTTACAATTGTAACATGCCGTGAAAAATATACGGAGCTTCGTATACTTTATAGACTAGCATTTACGACGGAACAAGGACTTTATTATGTACAGGCGAACTAAATAGAAATTAAAACTAAAAAAATATAAATGCAGGCATCGAGAACTATGAGAATGAACTAAAAAAAATAAAAATTAATAGGAATACTGTAACACATCTTTGAAAACATTCACAATTCGATAGCTCTAGCTTACATAACAATTATTGACATTGCAAAAATGATGTAACTAAGCCTATAAATGTTAAAACTAACCATACACGGGACAACTGGTTTAATTATAATTAATACTTATTTGTAATATCATTAATATAAACTGTATTCGTTTTAATTTCAATGAGGACAAAGACTTATAAGAATTAAATGCAAGAGGCTATATGAATTGAACACAACGGCGTATTTATATGCTTCTGTATAATGGGAGACTTCTTTTATTGTAAACCACAGGTGGGGGAAATATCACTAGAACCACTTCAATTATTACAAATTCTACCTAAACTATTGTCATTAAATCAGATAAGAAATAACATACTAGACTGAACAATTAGCTCAAATGTAATGCAATGCAACAGGCCTCGGTGACGTCATTTATAAAATAATCTAGCATTATATGTAACGTGTAACAGCTTAATTTAACTTTTGTGTATTACCAGGGATTCAAATTCATCAAACACAACAGAATTTTGAATTTAAAAAATGTTACTTTAATCTGGAAAATACCTAAACCTTTTTTATATCGCCAGGAAATACATTTACGCACCCCGACGCCGGGCATGCAATGGCGTACGGAGGAAGTTGAGGAAGTAAAAAGAACAGAGGAAAGGGACGTAGAAATCAACAAGTTGTTTGAGGTAATTAGGATGATTATGAGCAAATTAGGGCCTAGACTTGAGAAACACCTAGAGGATGATATGAATGTAGATATATTTGATCTTGATGCTTCAGATGAGTTGGCGGAAGTGTTGATGACTGTTTTTACTTGTCTGAGAAAAGAGGAGAATGATCCCACAGGACACAAGACATATCTGGAGTATATGGCTAAAAGCGAAGAAAAAGACTCGAGAAGTTCTTAATGCAGGTACCAAGCCTTGGGAAGTGTTTGAAGGGAATGTGCAAAAAGAATCAAACTTTGTACCTGTGGAGGGAAACATCAAATTCTATGGGACCAATAATTAAAAATACCTAAACCTAAATCAGCATTACAGTAAGTGCTTTCTTAGATTACAATATGCAGGTTTATAAATATACAAAAATGCTGCTACTATATTCATGGGTTTTACCAAACAAAACCTAATAGGAAAGTTCTTAATACAAAACTATTATTAAGATTAAACATACATGTTTGTTATATTGTATACATATATCACAAACGTAAAAGAAACAAAGATAGCAGCCTACACATTACAATATATTGAGGTTGAATAAGGTTTATACACTTTGTTAATTGAGAAAATATTGCAACAAAATTGGCAATAAAAAGATAAATATTTAGGAACAAATCTAATAGTCATATGGGCAGTAGCTGGTTATAAATAATTCACACACATTTCATATCTTAATATAAATAAAAAAAAAATCTAGGCTATAAGATTGTAACATAGATTAAATAATTGTAATCTATTTAGTTGACAGTAAAATTTGTTCAAATCGGCAGTTTTACAGTGTTTGTATAAATAATAGTAATAACTATACACCTAAATAACAATTTAAATAAAAATAAAATATTTTACAGTGTATTCAAACTAGTACCGTACTAGGTGTGACAAATCAACACAATAAATTATAAATAAATCAATTACTTGTACCTATTTATCACTTTCAAGGTTTTTTATTAACATGAATTTATTATAACAAATATTAAAACGAAATTCGTTCTTTACAAAAAATAATCAACTTCGCTATTCAAACAATAAACTAAATAACTAGACTTGTTACTTTTTTTTAAGATTTTCTTTTTTTTAATTTTATTGTTTTTATTTATTAACATTGGTTAAGTCTTTTTTTGAATACAACTTGTTTAGTTCACCTACCAATTTCGTTTTTATATGAAAGTTACATTTAAATTATAAAGCAGGCTAGCGAGTTTTGAACATTACTTTTCAGATTTAATAAAAGAGAGCTCAAATTTACAATCTTTTTACAACTTTATAACAATTGCACATAGTACAATAATAATTAACAAACGATCAGAAATTCATAGGAATTAAAAATAAATAGTTAATCTGCATTATATCAATAAATCAAAGAAGATTAATCAGTTGTGAGCTCTCTTTATATAAAAATCTAAGTGTAGTTCTGCGACTATCTAATGCTTAGGCCCTTACACAATACAGTATTCAATCTATACATAATTACACTTTGTTTTATAAATATATAGAAATGTGACCTCTTCTCCTTCCCCGTTTCATTGATATGTAAATTACGAAGTTATTTACATCAAAATAAAGACTTTGATAAAAATATCAAACAAAATTGTTATTAAATTAACTTTTTTGTAAACTTTTTTTGAGTATGTTGTACATAATAAACATACATTTTCTTAGTTATAAACAAAGAACAAGCTATAAATAAAAATACCTCAGGGTTTGGAGTCCAAGATCGTTCAATCGAACACTTCGTACTGCAATAAGCACTGAACACATTATCACTTCCAATACACTATAAGCACTACGGTTTCACTTGTGTCGGAGATAATATTGCGCCGTGTCTGGACAGTACTTTAACGGGCTCGTGAGTAAAGCAATCGAAGGTGACGTCCAGGAACAGTTCTTGCAGGAAACGCCGCGCGCACAGCATGTATGTATCGCGAGCGAGTAACACGCACACGTCAGAGTACACACACGGACTACGGAATACTTCAGGGTAGCGCTGCTTTAATGATATTAATGTCGAACGAGCCTGAAAATTTTTAATGATTTTTTGAAGTTGGAAAAATCTTTTCATAAACAAGTTCATATATTTTTTTGATTCCGCGCGAGAGAACTCGCGAGCAACAGCTAGTCATGGGTAAACTTAGTGGAAATTGTTAGAATGTAACACCAACCTGTCTTAGATGTATGGGATTGGACATAAAATGCACGTGATGTAGGACTTCTGCTTGAGGACACAGGGTATCGCTCCCCGGGCTCACAGATCTACTCCTGATGTCTGGAGGAATGCTCGTACTTGGGCTTTCCATTGCTAAAATAAATAGAACTTTGTAAGAAAACATATGGGCAATTTGATCACATGAATTAGTATTGACTAAGAACTTAGAAAAGTAGGTAATTTCCTATGATATAAATTAATTTTAACCCTGTGGTTGATTTTTGTGGTAATCAATGTTTTGATGTTGAAAATTTAAAAAAATTGTTATGATAATTGATTTTCGTGCTTTTGAAAGGATTCTTTACCTGCAAAGAAAGCTTCGCGCAACTCGTGTGAAGATGGCGGTCGTGTTTTGACGCAGGCGAGGCAGTCGTTGGTTGAATGCCTCCAGCGGGAACCCAATCCTGTGTTCACACTAATCTTCTCTGATAATGATAAATCTAAGGCACTTGGTCCTTCGAGCCCTACCTTACCAGTTTTCTCGGGAGATATTATCTTTGTTGCAACTTTATTCGGTAATGTTTCTTTAGTAACACTGCTTGAAAGAATTGCTTTTGTATCACGATCAAGTGAACTGATCTGTTCAATGTCGTCAGTTTTTATAATATTTATATTTTCCGTTGATGTTTCTTGTATTTTATCCAAATTTAAAGTTTTATCAATTTTAATATCATCGTAAAGTTTTCCTGCATCAGTTTTACCAACAGTCTTTATTTCTTGTTTTGATGTTTTAATATCTTCTGTTGTCACAAAATTATTATTGTTAGTGTTGCCAGGTACAGCTACATTGACTCCCGTAGTTCGTGATATAGAGACTGAACCAGGCGTAGCAATGTCTGAAAATTTAAATACTTATACAATATTTGAAAACATATGGCTATAGTATATGAAAGACGGTCTGTAATTGAATTCAATGAAAATTAGCGTACTATTATGGATTAAGTAATTTGCTTTTAATCTTACCTTTATGAAGAACCGCAAGATGTTCGGGCGTATCTCTTGTTTTGTTCTCAGTACTAGTATTACTATAATCCGCTGGGAACAGATTTACGCGTGTTTGTCCAAATGGTACTCTTTTCTCAGTTTCACTATCATCTTCGTCTCTGAATAAAAATCAATATTAAATTTTTTGGACGTCATTTTTAAGAAGTTATATGAATGTGCAAGGCCTCTGAATTCTTGTAGATCTCCCCTACCAAGGAAAAACAGCATGTGAGCACATTTTTTATCAACACGGTTTTGACTTACCTGGGAAACAATTCCTTTAGATCCCTGGGCAAACAGATACCTATGTAAGGCGGTGGGTGCGGC
>QDHC01000749.1:792080-807532 GCA_013186455.1 Papilio dardanus tibullus | reverse complement strand
GGGGGCGGCGCGCCCCCTCGCACACCGTCAGCGCCTCGTGCACGCTCGCCTCCACCAACCGCACGTATCTGTTCACCACGCACACACAACATTATTTATCGCCATATGGCAACAGAAAAAAACATACGAAAAGAAATCCGGTATTTGTACAATTATAATTATTTGAAAGAAACATAATTTAAACTTTACTTTATCAAATTTTTGTAGCTGTGGAAATGCACTTAATTATAATTTTCAAATAAAATTGACTCAAAAAAAACAAAAAAGGGTAAATCAATCTAGAAATAAACAATTACAGTTCAACAATAAAGCTAATACAATACACCAATTACATACAATTTCATTTACCTGTAATTATAAGATTTAGCCCAGAAATCCAAATGTTTCTTGAGAAACGCTATCGACTGCGTGTCGCCGGACTGAATGGTTGCAGCAACTTCTAGACCCAGCCATATTAAGTAGCCTCTATCGCCGACCGAGCTCAAGTCTAAACTTGATGGATCAGCATTTTTATCCAATCGGCAATTCTGACCCAGTGTGTCTTTCATTGTCAACAGTTTCTCCACGAACGCCTAAAAAGCGCATATTTTAAATAAGAACTATAGCATTTTGAATTTAAATAAAGATTTTCCTCTTGATTGGAGGACATAATTACATAATTTTTACAAAAGTCGAGTAAAAATATAGTCACAGAACTGAACATAAATGAAAAATATTTCCTTACAGGTACACTATATGCCTCTTCCAGTATAGACAAAGCACATTTGACAACCTTCTTAGACTCATCTTTAACTTGTCCGACCAACATTTGCAGCACCCACGTGTCCATATCGACTCCATTACTGTCACCATCATCTCTATAAACATGTTTCCATTGATCTTGTGTGTAATTCTTCTTTAATTTAGATTTCTTCCGAACGAGTTCCCGCGAACTTCTAGAAGCTCGTAGAAGAACGTTCAAGAATTGCGTCGCGTACAACCTGGACGCTTGTATGGTACAAGTTAGAGTTTTAGCCAAAACATCCCGAGGGCTAGAGTCTAAGGTATAGTCCAAACTAGAGATAACTAGTTTCACGTAACAACTGTGATGTGTTTTCGTCGAAAGTTCTAGAAGGCTGGAACAAAAACAATCATTTGAATAAAAACATTATCTGTCGTTTAAGAAATTTATGTGTTATAATTCCCATACTTAGCGTAAAGTCCAGTCTGTTTGAACAACTTCAATCCGACTTGCGAGTGACAGAGTTGTCCTATGAATAGGAAATACATCTGACACATAGTGTTGCACATGTGCTGAGGACTGAACAGACACTCGTGCGCTTTGCGCCCTGTCTCTATCGCCTCTATCTGTTTGCTCACATCCATGAATAACTCTTCTAGCATCCTTTGTGAATCAGCCTGGAAAAAATACACAAATGGATATAAAATTAGGTATATAGAGGAGGGATGAATATATAAGAAAAAAAATATTTTAATGTCAATGAACTCACGTCATTATGCTGCAATAAATGTCTAATTAGTTGGCATCCAGCCCTCGTAGCGGAGTGTCCATTGCAAGTGGTTGATAGATCTGTGTGTGAATATTTATTTGATGAAGGTTTCATATAGTTGATGATACGACTCGCCCAGGCCTTGTGTCCACTGTCGTTCAAATTCAACAATGGTGCACCGTCTGTTTCCTAAAATAATTTATTAATTAAGTAAAGTCGAAAACTATTATTTTTAATGGAACAAATAATTACCTTCAATATCGTTCGTATAATTTCCCAGTCCCACGTATTACCATCTTTGCTCTGCATCACAAGGCTCGATCGTATCCAACTATCACTATCGCGTTCGAATAAACTGAAGAATTTTGCCGATTTCGACACTTTCCCCATCGAACCGGTCCGTGAACTGACACTTTTACTCTTCACTAGTGCACTGACATTCCTGCTGGTGACGTCAGCACGCGAGCCGACACTATGCCTCTGCTTCGGTTCGTTTTCGTTGTCGGATTCGTTCAGAAACTCGATACTGCTCTCTTTATGTACTAGCAGTTCGTGGTGCGGCTTCGCCATATTGGCATTGTCCTTTTCCTTTCGACTTTTCGTCATATCTTCTACTCTAAGTCGGAATGCGCCACTGCAGTACTGTATGATATGATCTAGGAACAAGCTGTTGCTGGCCGGGCGCGACTCCAGCATAGAATGAAGTCTTCTCAGAGCCGCAACAGCCGCTAACGCCTGGGGCTTGCCCGCTGATGCTTGTGACATCAATGTAGGCAAAGCAGGCGTTAAATTACATATTTGAGGAGGTAGAAATAGGTGTATTAAATGCAATAGTTGGCCTAACAGTACGGTGGCGCGGACAGATATAAATGTATCACTTGTTACTATTACTTCTGCTAATCCATCAAGAAGGCCGGCCTATAACAAGAAAAAAAGTTACTGTTAAATAAAAATAATACATTTTCTATAAAATCACGAATGAATTTGTTATAGAGATATATTCTAATATATAAATGTATTTTTGTGAGTTGTCTTACCTCTAGGAAGCATTGAAGTAAAAGAGCAAGATGAATTTCAATAATATCCGGACCCGTCGCACTGAGGTGAGGTAGAATAGCGGTTCCTTCAGCCGCCACGAACCCTTCGTTAAGACGCCAGGAATCCTAAGAAAACCCACATAAAAAATTACGTAACTAAATATAAAGTATAAAACGTAAGGAAAAATATCATACCTGAAAGTCTGAAGGATCCACAGCATCTAAAGCCACGGAAATCTCGTCCGTCCACTCCGGTTGCGGTAGTCCTACTAACTCGTACAACAAATCCAATATAGCTTTCTGAAAATACAATTTGGCCTCTAAACATTTTTAAAGTATAAAGTAAGTAGCTAGGAATAAAAAAAAATAGCCTATGTTACTCGGGTATAATTTATCTTTCTAAAGGTAAAAGAATTTTTGAAATAGGTCAAGTAGGTCTTGAGTTATTGTCATACATAAATATAAAGGTTATAATCATCACCTGCTCACTGTATGTTTCCACTGAGGGGAGCAGGGCCTTTCCTAAGGTGTATATACTTGACTATTGCATTTTCACACGATAAAAAAAATCTGTAATAAATTAATAAACAAATATACTCACTCGGACCTCTAACCGTGGTAGATATAGTGCTGCGACCAACGCGCGCAGGCCTCCTTTACTGCAGGGATTGCAGAAGTACAGCAGGCCGGGCCAGCTGCGCAGCACGCAAAGTAGTGCTAGTCTGCTGCACGTGAACCGCATCTCACGTTCGTCCCTGTACGTCACATTTATATTACTTATACTGAAAGATTGCTATGGATCACAAAAATATATTTTTATAATCTTATATGAAATTACCTATTGGAATCCGTTCCCGCAGGCCGACAGTGAAAATCACAGTATGGTGAATTAAGACAGGTTAGATCAATCCTAGCTGCTCTTCGAGATAGAGGCTCGTTAAGGGTATGTAGTAATACTCCACAGAGAGCCTCGGCCATGCGAGGTGTCGCGCACTCCGCCAACTGACGGATAACTGCGTTGACTCCCCCGCAAGAGATAAATAGGTCAGGGTTTAGTACACCTGGAAAATATTTTACAGCCTAGAATGTATACTTAACAAGAAACACATGCCTTAGATAATGGTGAATAGTGTAGGACCTATAAGATATCAATAGTGGTTAAACTATACATCAAAATAGAAACATGACAAAAAATACTAGACAAAATATCACTTTATATCAATTTTATCACATTATCAAGCGAAATCTGTGGTATTATAGTAAAATAGCAACTATTATTCACCAAAATTCTACACATATTTACTATAGTTCCTAAGTTTGACACATTATAAGTAAAAAATAAACATTAGTGTTTGACCAACTTACAGATCTCAGCTAAAGTGGCTACAGCTGGTCTCGACAGCCTGTCTCCAGTACCATCGCCCGCACTACCAGCGCGGGCCACGGCTGTCAGACATCTGAGTAGACCCTGGTCAATGTACGCTGATCTATGACATCGTAGCGGCTGCTCCGACGCCCCCACCACTGCTATGACACGTCTTACCACTCGGAGAGCTTGTGCTCGCTCTTCTTCATTACGTAACATTAAATCCATAGATCTAAAATGTTGATTGTTTTGATTTGATTTCTTTCTTTTGTATAGTCATTCATATTCATAAAATACCATAATTTAAATGTTAGTCAATATGGAATCTTTGAAACAATTTAGGTCAAATACAACTGGAAAATACTTTATGAATAAAACATTAGGAAAATAAAATTCTTTGTGTTAAGAAAACCATAATAAAAAATACAAGTACCTTGTTACAATATGTGTTAATTTCAAAATATTGAATGTGGCAACATCACTCTCTGTTTTGATCAAATATCTCAGGGCTCGTAATGCTGCAGCTCTGATCACCATAGATTCGTCTACAAGGCTAGCTCGAATACTGTAAGACATTTATATATTTGAAAAATAATAATTTAATAAGGAAAGTCTTTAAATTAAAAAGTCAAGATACATATATTATGTTCATATTTACAAATACAACTAGCCGTCGGCAGAAGCTCTATGTGAATTTAAAAATAAAATTTTAAGTAGGTTATATGTTCTACCAGATTATGTTCTACATCTGTGCAAAATTTCATCAAGAGCCATTTGAATTCTGGAGATACCTTCAAACATACATCTATCTATCAAACCTTTTACATTTATAATATTAGTAACAAGTAAGGGATCCCATGTTGTAGTAAAAATGCAAATAAATAAATTAAGTACATTAATTATAAAAAGTTGATAAGAGACAAATGAAATTTTCACCTGTCAGTTATCAAGTCATAGCTGTAAACACAATCTATTTTATTTTTTTTGTATTAAATAAAAATAATATGAATCAAATATAATTTCACATTTAGTAAATGAATGTTCATTAGTAAACTACTATGGCATTCATTTTCTGACAATGAAAATAAATGTGAAATGTTGTTTATGTTATCTAAAACATTTACATGTTTTTATTTTGTCACATTGGCAAGTACACCATTGTTCATTAATATAAAACTTTCTCTCATTTATTATTAGTGTTTGCTTTCATTATTATCTTATTTTTTTTTTATGTTAAACAGAAACCAAGCACTAAGGCTTACCATGTCATTAATTCATCAGTTGAAAATCCTAAATTATTTCTATCTTCTTTTGATAGAAGCACAACTAAAGCATTTAGACAAGAAAGTCTATACGAATCAGAACCATTTTTCTGCACATTCCTTAAACCAGTCCTAAAATCTATAGGTATATTCTTGTTGGTGGGTGAAGTATCATTGTTAAATGGCTTCTTCAGGTATAAGCCTTGTATTATTTCTTTTATGTTTTCTTCAGGTGATTTATTTTTAGTGTCTAACCTATATTGATCTCCACCTTGTTTACCTGCAATTAATTAATTTTATATATCAATTAAGTTAATTGATTTCTAGTTCGAATCAAAAATAAGCAAGGAATAATCAATAGAAGTTTGTAATTAGAACACATAAACCAATTTCACATAATTACAGTATAAGAAAAATTTACCTCTCCGTCGACCTGACCAATTCTCGTACGTAGCCATCATAACATTTTACAATATAATTGCAAGAGTGCAGGCTACAAGTATTTTTATTACTTTACTCACTACTTTAACGAGGTTTAGTTTCTAGTGTTTTATAGAAACGTAACAAGAAATAGATCAAAAATAAGTTAGGATTAGTTCCTGTTATCGTCCAACGCAGTGTTAAATTGACATATCGTGTTGTTGTTGGTATAGTTCAAAGAGTAAATGACACAGAGTAACTAACTAGAAGAAATAATCGTACTAGTCATTTAAAAAAGTAAATTAAAATTAAAATAAATGTTATTCTTATAAAGTTCCCTGAACTTATTTGTCTGCTGCAAACAGTATTGTTATCGCAATGAGCTCATTCATAAAATACATTATGGCATAGAAAAAAAGGCACAAAACGAAACCACCAAACCCTACCATTACTTAACCTTGTATTATATTTCTTACACCTATTTATTTCGAAGCTTTTAGTTAATCTTAATGGTCTTGGTTTGACTTCAGGATTAGCAAACGAATGCAACAAAGTATTAGCTACCTATATCATGAGAAAACTTTTTCAATTTGTTGGCGGGATAATATAAGATTTTGAATGTATCACACTGCGTTGATTTTAATTTTATATAACATGATGAGTAGATTGAAAAATAGTTATTATAATTTGATAACCGATATTTAAAAGATATATCGGTTACAAATTACTTTTATATTTAACTAGAAGATTTTAGGTAATTTGAAGCGAGAGAAGACAGAAACAGGATGTGACTTGTGTTGTGTTGTGACCGCTTACGAGTAAAAAACCATCGACAATCGGTACTCTTTGAGGTGTTTGCTTTGCTGTAGTGAGGAAAATGTCGTTGTCGTACCAAGCGAGTTGAATAGTCAGCCATAGCCTATTTCATTCAATTTTGTTGAAATCACTTTCGGATCTGCTCTTCTCTGATAATCGGCAATCGTATTGATACAGTTGTTTCGGATTTTTGATCATCCCTTTAGTTTACAAATATGTGTAGTCCAAGCAAGTCTATAAACCTAAGTTCGTGTCGTGTATGTTTATCAAGTAAAAAACCCTTGTGCCCTTTATTTAGATATAAATTATCTGGAAACTATGCTGAAATGCTTACGGCAATAGCCGATGTAAAGGTAAATATCACCCTTAACTTTAATTTCATAAGCGGTAAAAGTAAATGTCAAAAAATCTTCATGTATTGATTATAATAAGAACTTCTTTTATAAAAATATTTCCAGAAGTAGTTTCTTATAAAAACTTATATCATAAGTACTTAGTATCAATATATAAGTTATAAAAATTGCAATTGTAAAAAAAAATAACAAACACATCTTATTTTTTTTTAAGTTTTTTTATGTGATGGTAAGGTAACTGCCTCATATTGCTTTACTGTTCGGTTATAGGTGCTATCAAACGATGGTTTACCGGAGAAGATTTGCTATAAATGTTGTACTGCATTGGAGAAGGCATACTTGTTAAAAACAGTAGCAGAGAGGTATATATAATATTTATTACCTTATGACATATCACAATACTGTGCACTTGGACAGATTAATCAAGTCAAAATTATTTATTTTACAGAACTGATAAAAAAATTCGAAACATATTAGCAAAAGCTATTCAAAGTAAGCCTACAAAAAAGATTGCCTTTGATTCCTTTAAGGACATTAAAAGTGAAATTGGTCCTTTGTCAATTAAATCGGAACCTGTATGGGAAATGGAAATCAATCTTGATCAAAGTAAATCAGTGGAAACTATTGACGGCAAGGATATAGTTATAGCAAATACAGTGATAAGGAAAGTTGACCCGGACTTGGAGGAAATGAAAGGAGAAAGTGTTAACAATGATGAGGTTGATATAAGCTGGACAAAAACTACCAACAATGATTTTAAGGTTGAAAATGATGATGATGATGATGTAAGCATAAATATTTTATATTTATGTTAACTCTGTAACAATCAGCATGTCTGTAGATGTACTAAAATATTGAAAATGTGATGTATATTAAAAATTCTGCATGGATGGTAAAATGTTTCACCTTTTTATTATATTATTTTAGTAAAGAGTGACTTTTATCAATCTCTTGTGCACAGTAAATATATAATATTATATTCAGTATATAGTAAATATTGCAGGTTGAATATATACCAGATGATACATATAATGATGATGATGATGATGACTATGTACCACCAAGTAAGAAAAATAAATTCAAAAAACCCAAACTATGTGATATTAAAGTTTTTAAAGGCAAGAAAACTGTTGTGAGGAAAGTTAAAGTATTAAACAAACTGAAAGATGAATTTGAAGAAAACGGAGGGAAAAGTGAAGATGGCAAAACAAGATCCACAACAATTACATGCTGTGGGTTAATTGTGGTTCCAAATATTGCTTTTATTATACTTAAAATATTCTACTACATTTTTAAATTCATGTCTAATGTATTATTTCTTGGGAATGCTAGACAGTCTTTATTGATTTGTTAATTTTTTCTAGTAAAAACAATAAATCATTAATCTAGCTATTATTCTAAAATGACGCTTGATAAAAAATTAAACCTATTTTAAATTATTCAGATCCCTTAATGAAGAATGGGACCAGAGGTCCACCGATATTATTAAAACGACCTAAAGACGCAACTGTACTTAAAGTTCATACGAATTATAAATCGAGAAATTCAACAACTAGTGATGGAAGTAGATTGGTTCGTAGAGATAACACGGTCAGGGTGGTCAGAGGTCCGAGACAAGATGCAAAGAAAAGAGAAAAACTTGTATGCCCAGTTTGTGGTATACTTACTTATACGCTTGGAAATCATTTAGCAACTCATGATGGTAAATATTGCAAATTTAATATTATAAATTTAAATGAGTTTTATTTTGAGAAAAAAGATGTTTAGTAACTTTTAGTAACTATTAGGTTGTTCGGAAAGTCATTTCGTTTTTTCTCAATAGAAGATTTATTGAATTTTTTGCACCCAAATTCTCACTTAAGCCGTTTAATTATTATATGCTTTGAAAGCTCATATAACAAGGCTAGTTTGTGAAAAGTTTCAATTAATTCTACGTTATAGTTTTTGGTTGGTGCCCTTTTAAATATGGAGAGCGAAAAGCAAAAATTTCGACTTATTTTATGTTTTGCTACAGAAAGGATTAAAATGCTGTTGAAGTCAGAAAGAAATAGACCGATGTGAATGGAGAAGGTGTGTTGACAGTACGCCAGTGCCAGAACTGGTTCGCTAAATTTCCATCTGGCAATTTTTATGTCGAAGAGTTTTCAAGTTTTGAAGGCTAGTTGAAGCTGATAAATACAAAATAAAGTTTTGTCACTCGCCAATAGCTTCTACAGCTTGAATGGGATACAATGACATACCCAGACCTAGCACTATTGTCTCTATAGGCAGAATTGTCTATAATTTCCATCAAAAAAACGAAATGACTTTCCGAACAACCCAATATTTATTTAATTTTTAATATAGAAATTAATGTTAAAATGCAAGCTTAAATGCTTCAGCTTCTTTAGACCGTCAGAAAATAGACATTAGTCGAAGCAAAATCTCCGTTTTTATCGCGAACTCGGTGTAATGAAGCCTAGGCATTAGTATTTACTAGAAAGAAAAGGACTACAAACTCAAATTATAAAATAATAAAAATATTTTGTAAAGTTCAATTTTTTTCTTATTGTTCCAGAAAAGAAGAAATTTTCTTGCTCACAATGTAATAAGTCGTTTATACAAAAGAGTAATTTGGTGTTGCATATGAAACAACATTCTGGAATTAAAGATCATATTTGTGAAATATGTGGCGCCGGCTTCTATACACAGAAATCATTAATTAGGTAAACATCCTTTATACATAGTACATGGGGTTGTCAGCCGATGTTCAAGGAAGATATTTTTATTTTTTGATTTTTATTTTCTTTTATTTTACTGATTTGTATGAAAGTTATTTTTGACATATAGAGAATTATAAAAAAAATGTGATTAATAAACTAAATTGGTATTCTAGAAAGGCTCTGAATTATTTAAGAAGCTTAATTGTTTGAGTAAGAGTAACATTTAACATTTATATTTTTTTTACAGGCATAATCTCATTCACAAAGGAGAAAGACCGTTCCCTTGTCATTTATGCTCAAAGAAGTTCATAGTGGTAAGTTCATTTTCTTACATTATTTATTCAAATTTCATTTATTTTAAGTTTAAATGCTGTTTGAAGTACTAAATGTTGTGTGTATTGAAGCGTTGCGACTTGAACCGTCACCTGCGCATCCACGCGGGGTACAAGCCGTACAAGTGCGGCGAGTGCGCGATGTCCTTCAACGCCAAGCACCAGCTGCAGAACCACGAGCGCATGCACACCGGCGAGCGACCATACACCTGCCAGGTACTTACTCATTCACTCACTCCTTTCCATGTTTTTACTCATTCACTTACTTTTCTTTTTTTTTATAATTTACGACTTCGTTAGACCGATGTCAAGCAAAAAACGGCCTTACGCCGAAGCAAAATATCCGTGTTATCCGCGAACTCGTTCTAATGAAGCCATAGGTTTAAAAAGTGGCAAAGAAGCTAGGCTATTCACTGAAATAGCGAAGCGACCGCTGTCCATGGAAATGTCTATGGACAGCGATCAGTTAATCACAGTACTATTCACTGATTTCGTGTCTTAATTAATTTGTTCGGATTTAGATTTGATTGTGCTTTGATCAATTAAGATTGTTATTGCATACAAGCGGTAGACAGCGACTTCGCCGCGTGTAATTTAACCATATTTTACAAATCTGTTTCTATATCATTCTTAATTCCTTTGCTAAGTTACCTAGTCTAAAAAAAATCAATGCCTTCATTTATACTTATAACAATAAGAATGCACAATTTATATGAGTTTAAATCGGAGACTACAGCGACATAATTTTTCCAGGTGTGCAACGTAGCGTTTAGTTACAAAGTGAATTTGAACAATCACGTGTTAAAAGCTCACGGTCTGAACTTGAAGTTCAAGTCGATACACACGGTGACGGAGGATGTGCTGCGGCGGGAGATGGGCATGGTGAGCGAGACGCGCGCCGCCATCGCGCACCTCATGCCGCACCTCGCCGTGCCCGCGCCCGCCGCGCACGAGACCGTCACGCACACCGACTACTAGCAAGTATGTACATACATCGGATATAGGGAGGCAGGCAAGCCAGATTCCGTGCGGCAATTGGGTATTTGACACTATCAAAAATATGCTATGGATTGTGATCATCCTATCAGATTATTATCTGATTAGACTTATTTCGGTATCAATCAATCAAAATATATCATCAAGGTGAAAAGATATATATCACTCTTTTCACTAAAGTGATATATTTTGCCCATCTCTAGTTGTGATCTTTTGACGTCACTTGCTCGTAGACAGGCGCCATTACAGAAATGTCGTTTTTTGACAAGATTGTCCAACTTGAACTTTATTATCGATTTTAATTAATAAAACGGAAGAAATTCCTCGAAATATGAATACAGCGTGCTAATTATTATTATTTTTTTTTTTTTATATTAAAAAGTGGCAAACGAGCAAGCGGCCACCTTAATTCGCTGTAATAGCGAAACGACCGCTGCCCATAGACATCTACATTTGCAGATGCGTTGCCTACCCTTAATCTTCGGAGGAGGAGACGCACAGCAAGAGGATAATTCCTCTCCCTATGCGTCCCCTCCCCCGGAAAATCCACTTCCTCTTCCCATCATTTCCTTGTAGGAAACGGATAGGAAGGGAAAGCGGATTAAAAAATTTTGAACTAAACAATCATTTAAAACTGTTTCCAAAAATCAGTCAAATACCCAATTTCAGGGGACGGCAAAATTCACATTGTATAGATGAATCGACACCTCATCATTTACCTTTCACCACAGAATAAACAGTAGTACAACAGACGGCTAAAACTATAAAGATATTTTAAAATTGATAAATTGTAAATAAAAATGTTGGGGCGGCATTTTTTAATTCTTGCCCCGCCCCCTCAAATAATTGAAGATCCAAGGCTGCACATCCCAAACAATGAAATTGAACCATCCTAGTACTGGCAGTCTAACTGGCTATTTAAAATAATCCTCAAAATACTGAAGACAGTAGATCCTTTTTAAATATGAGATTATATTAAGCGTAATGAATTTTCAAAGTTTAGAACTATTTCTCAATAAACTACCACAGATAAAACTAAACTATAGAATAAATATGAAACTTTTCTATGGTATGAACATACTAAAATAATACACTTGAATGGTGGAAATCAATTCTCTATGAATAGAGCGACAAAGTTATAAGTCTGTGATTACGTACAGTCTTATAAAGGTTTTTTAGAAAGGTTTGTTATAATTTCTCGTTTCCATTGAATATGTGTATAGTACAATGAAATACCGAGTCACATCTTGTATGTAGATTTTTTAAACATATCTAAAGCTATCCAAATATTTGGATAGCTTTTGTACAAAAAGAGCAATAATAGCAATAATAAAGCTTTGTTACAAAAAATATGTTTGTTATTTTCGTATTTTTATGTTTACTACATATCGGTAGGCAGAAAATGCACCTTGTGTAAGGCAATTTTATCAACGTGTTTTAACTATGATGAAATGTTGTCTACAGTTTGTAACAGACATTCTGTTGTATAGGTCTACAAGGATATTATGGCACTCGGAAAATATGTGAACTAACAATGTCATCTTCACATTTTAACCAATCAGGGAAAGGCAACTGAGGGATTTTGAAATAAATTAGGAATTTTTTACCTATTGTTATCGCAAAAATTTTGTACGCGCCCCCGTGTAAATGTCAAAAAAGTGTCAAAATACCCTTGTAGGGCTATAACGTCATCGAGATTTTATAGTGTACAGTATTTGTTATACCATGTATTTTAATTGTTACATTATGTCTATCTCTGATTGTTTTTAAGAGAATAAAAAGGATGGCAATATTGTGTTAAGTAGTGTTGCTAGTGATTAAACTCTAAATTGAAAGTGCTATGTTTGATTCTCAGACGATGAAATAATTTTGTTCACAACAAAAATGACTTTTGTGTGTTTGTTACTACCTCTCTAATGTGCGACTTAAAGGAGTGAAACTTAAGGTCGAAAATAAACCGGGTCGTGTAAAAACTAGACCGATTTGTAATTTAAATGAATGATTGTAATAATAATATAGATATAAAGACAAATATTGTTTTTATTTCAATATGTTTCTCCTTTCATATTTTTTCAAAATTTATAATTTTTTAAACAATTTTTTTTTAATATTTTTTATTACTATTGAGCAATTTTTGCCTAGTTTTACAAGTGTAAATAAAATCAATTTTATAATATTGGTTAACTTTCTCGTTGTCTTGATTTCGTTGAATAAATCTGTACTAGTACTCAACGAAGTCTCTGGTACATACACATCCGGTGGTTACAGGCTTTCTTATGGCTACGTAGTGGTTCTTGATATCTCGTGGCATGTCTACATGCATTAGCACCTCGTCTTCTCTATCTGGTGTACCTTTCTTCTTTAATATTGTTAGCTAAAAAAAAAGTATAAATGATACTTAAATAAAGTGACCACAAATAACTAGGAAAAAGCAAGTGCCAGACATTATATCTAAAAATCGGTGGTTTAATATATTTTAGTGTAAATAAAAAATATAGGGAAAAAAAACCTACATTGTACAGGCTCTCTTGACATCTGTAGGAAGGTGGGCAGAAACTGGCGCAGAACTTCTTTTCAATGTATCTCGGGAAATATTCCACACCTAAATCAATCAATGTTGTCTCTTTATCGTTCTGGAAAATTGAAAATGACCTTTATGGGATAGAAATTAAAGCATAATATGCATTAGTGAATGAGCATACTTACGTCATCTGGTTTTCGTTCACAACTGCAGGGTACTTGCTAAAATGTAAAAGAATATTGACTATTATAGTTTGAAAACTGGCAGTAAGCTTAAATTGCCTACATAATTGCCAGTTTAATTATTGTAAAAAGACAGACAGTCTAAAATAAAAGCTACTAAATTCATACGCCTGTCTCTGTTGCTACATCCCTGAGGTCAATAAGTTACATTTCTTTAATAATTGTGTCAACTCATACTTACATCATTCCTTTTAAATTTTAAATTGCCTCGCTTCCGGGACCTTGTTTCAACGGAATTGTCCAATAAAATAATATCATTTCTAATCATATTCGCATAGTCAACTATTAGTGACGGTAGTTCGTCCAGATTTTCAGTATCTATATAATCTGTGGAATATGTCTCGGCCTCATCAATACTGGTTGGTATTTCTTCACCCATAGCTCTCTTTCTAACGTAATTCTGTCTATTATGAGTTCTTTGATTTTCCAATATGAACTCGTTCATATCTGAAGTTTTCTGTAGTGCAGATGCTATTATACAGAACTGTGTTATTAGTAGAAAAGATGCGTAAATTCGGGTTAATTTAGAATTTCTTACTTCCTGCAAAATAATAAACATTATTAAAATTAAATTGTAATTAAAATAATATATTATGCAATAAGGAATTGTCACATCTGGAGAATTATAAGACTTTTTCATACGGAAAGTAGACTTATAAGTTTCGGTACGAATGTTTTGGCTTGAAACTTACAGTTAAAGACGTGTGACTACTAGATAGGTAACACGCATATTTTCTACAATATTCTTAAATTTCTTACACCGTCCTTTAATTTAGGTTTAATACATGCCATTTTTGTATAAAATACGACATAAGACGGTAAAAATATTAGAAAAAAAAAGAAAATATTGTAAATAATGACTACTTACCATGATTATTATTACAAAATTCGTATTTAGTACTGTTCTCTGCTGTCCCCAAACCAATACTACATCTTGTAGATAGTTTTCCTCGATTTATATATGAAAAATTGACTGACATTTCTGAGAATAGATCCATTAGATGAAAGAAAATCTTATTTCTAAGGCGTAATTAAGTATACTAAGGTAAGAATCGGATGAAAGGGGTATGACAATGGAAGTGACAAGCTTTGTTTAGCCACCCCCGTATGTTTTTAGGATACAAACGTAACATAATATCGAGCCAGTAGATAATACTTTTATCCAAACAATAAGTGTTATTATGATATGGCTTTCTATAGGGTTTTGATTTATTTCCCTTGTTTTTATCTATATGCCTATGTATAATAGGTACTTATTTATTTTTGTTTGTAACTCCAACCTGTTAAGTACCCTTATGTAAAGTGGAACTGTGAAGTCAATGTTGCGGTCATTGCACATAGTAGAACAGGAAACTGGGCTCTAATTATCTTGGTCATCAGTATTACTTCGTAAAGTAAATGTTCTATATAACTACCATTTGTAAATCATACAATTATTTTAGCTTTACCAGCTGTTGCATTTTTCTCCAAGGCAAACTAAAATTAAGTGTAGATAGCGTGGCCGTTGAAACCCACGTGGCTATAAGTAAATTTTCTTTAGTGTTCCGTCAAAATATTTAGTCTTTACAAAACAAATTGGCCTGCCGACTGTATCATCTCTGCGGAGTATAAATAATTCTGTTGTAAGTAAACTAACGTCTCTATTTATTTAGTTCGTACTTTCAGAAAAAGTCAAGTCGATTATTTCTTTTACTATTACATCAAATAAGATATTCTTTTTGGGTATGTTTTAAAACTATTTAAAAAACCTACTAAGAGAATTTATGTCCAAGTTTAATATTAAGATATTCTGTATCTAAAAAAATTATAATAATTTTAGAATAATATTTAATTATAATACCTTTATGTGAAGTATTTAATAACTTTATGTTGATTTATTATTTCTAAGCTTTAGAGCTTATAGATATTGTAAAAA
>QDHC01000749.1:748837-791979 GCA_013186455.1 Papilio dardanus tibullus | reverse complement strand
CCCTAAGGAGCCACTCGTCTGTGCCACCTGCCGCTCCTACGAGAACGCGCGCGAGCACAGCCTGCGAGTGATCCGCGAGAGCCTGCTCGCCAAGCTGGGCTTCACGCAGGCGCCCAACACGACGGGGCGCGAACTGCCGCGCGTTCCCGCCGACCTGATGGAACGCTACGAACGCCGCCCGCCGCCGCCGGGCGTGCAGGCCGACGCGCCCGCGCCCGCGCGCACCTTCGTCACGCACACCGAGCGCGACGACTTCCTGGCCCGCACAGACAACGTCCTCATATTTGCCCGTTAGTATCTGCACCTGTACCTTAACCGACGTTCGCAATCTGCCGGCTGCGATAGATGTAGAGCCAGGTTCGATGCCCCTACGTACATAAGTACTCATCATCTAGTGATTAACTAGTGAATCGTTTCTGTTACACCGTGGACCTCTAGAAATTGTTAAAAATGTATTAAAAAACGAAAAGCAGGCGACAGCGATATCCGCGCGCGGATCACCTAGGATTTACAAGTAGGAGTAGGTCTAGGCGGTCGCCGGCCGCCGGCACCACGTGCGAGCGACTGTTGCTCGCTATGGTCCCCAGAGTTCATTGACAGGCACGTGTGCAGCTTATAAGTGGGTAACGTACTCCGTGATCGCATCACGCACCGCCAATTTTAATTAGCTAATGATTACTTCAAAGCGTCGTATCATTGTCTATAGAACTATGTCCAGATTTCTATCGCGAACGCGGCTTACATCCGATGAATACAAATTTACATGGAGTTAATACATTCAAGTTTTTTTTTCGCGCTCAAATTGTTCGATTTACAAATATATAACATTTATATTAGCATATTGTTTTAATTGCAAATTGCCACGAATCTTAAATTTAGGCTCGTTCGGAATAAAAAATGCAGAGAATCAGTTATTATGCGAAAACGAGGCTATCTAAGTTCACACAAATATGTGATCTGCCTAAAGCCAAGGGGCTTCGACCGCTCCTGATAACGTCAATTTTAACATCGAAGCGATGCGGGAATAGAACAATTAATAGTATCCAATATCGATACAAACAGTGCATAAACTATTGTTTTTGCTAGGAAGACAATTTAAATACTGGAAAGTAAATACTAGGATTACAGTAAAGAAAATAGGTTAAAAAGGACCAGTGACAATCGATAGATATGTTTCACATATTTAATATGTACTTAATTTATAATATGAACTTACATTTAATATATCATAATTTTCGTGGCCGTGAATTTGATCTTGATGCCAAATTTTAAATATTTGCAACAGAGAATTCCCACGAACATCTTGTGACCCATTTGACTATTTATAATTTTAGCATATCAAAGACGATAGTGTACAGTTCACTTTGTATGTCAGCAACCGCAACATATGAGAGGAATAGGTAGGACTTAAATAAATAAGATAATATTGCAGCCTCTCGCTCGTCAATACATTATTATAACTTCTTATTACTGTATCTATGTATTCTTGTATTTGCATCATACAGATCTTTATAACTATTGTTAGCATTATTAATCGTTATCATAATTTGCTAAACAAATACGCTTATTTACCAAATATTCTGTGCATTGGTTTTATTTGCGTGGACATGGCTGTATATATTTTTTTAGTAGATGAATATGTAAGGAGTATGTGTGAAAATTGATCTGCAGTTTTATTCAAAAGTGCGAAGGATGCGTGGCCGCCACCACAAACTTTTTGGTGCGTTGAATAAAAATGTTTGATCAAAGTTTGCAAGACGAAGTACGATGAATGATAGTGATGCTAGATAGAGGAATAAAACGAATGTTCACGATATACAACAAGGTATTTGTTTAGTCTGACGGATTTATCATAAATGTAACCTATTACAATATCAATAAATTGTCTTGTGTATGTCTATTAATAGACATCTATTATTATTAATCTTGTGTATACTAAGAATAATTGCGAATACAACACGTATTATTAAAAAATATTCTAAATAAAATAACTTCTATCTTTTTTTAGTCGAGCTTTTGTTTTAGTGTTGCCATTTTTACGCAAATGATAAGAATATCGAGATATAGCAATGGCGAGTAGCCGCGTTGGCTCACCTCAGCGGCATGTAGGCGTCTGCCAGACTCAGAGTCTGCTTGCTGCTCTTACACTCTACCTTGCGATTTTTTCAGGGCTGCCAATGTTAAAATTAAAATTTTATGCTTAATTAGGATATAATACATTAGTTGCAGATGACAGTCTATAATTGATACAAAATGTTCTAAATAATATTTGTTTTATGTATGAAAATGTAAATTTACAAAGTACTGAAAATATCAACATTAATTAAATAATCTTTTGCAACGTAGAGCTAATTCTTTAGATAATTTATTCGTTTGTTTTAATACTCGCTAAAAAGAGTAATGTTAGTACTTGCTGGACGTAAAGATGCCCGACAATACGTTTGATAGTAGGCTAAATTAGGAGACAATCAGACATATTTAGCAACCCTAATTTTAATCGACGTGCAAACGCACCGCCTTCTTGTAACTGGGTGACACAATTCTTGACACATTACCTAATAATCTCGACGTATACTATGACAATATCCGAATTTTGATTACAGAGACTATCGTTTAAATACATTTACTAGAAGGCAAGACTTATAGCAAAATTATACTATTCAAATCCCACGATGATTATTCTTGGAGACAATTTAATTCGTCCATATCCACTTTAAACTAGTACTTTTAGACGATTTTTTCCCGTCAGTATATTTTGTTATACGCCTCTTTAGGGAAAGACTTTATTCTAAACCTAAGTAGAGGTAATTTTTCGTCTCATTTGATACTTGTTGCTAAGGAATTAAAAAAAATCAAAGGCTGTTAGGTAATCAAACTATTACAACGTATCAAATAGTTAAAAACTCGGTGTGATATTTTCTATGGATACAATAATTACAGAGGACTAGGCCTACTGGGGACACCTCTATAAAAAAAGCGCACCTTGGTTCTTACCTCTGAGGTGGTGTGGAAAAAGAGCTAAGATTTACTATTCACATATAAAACACCTCTATCAACATACACACATACAAATATTCTCAACAAGCGCTTATCTTTATATTTATTTAACTTTTCATACTACTGCATTTATACTACCGATCCGCCCCGGCATCGCGCGAACAACAAAAAAATCGCATTTAATATTTTTGTGTTCTATTTCCAGTGATACAAAATGTTTAGTTAAAAGGATTTTTTAAATCAGTCAGATCGGTTTTGAGTTATTCTACACAAAAACTTAATTAAAATCGATTCTTTTTATATCAATAAACATCTATTACTATTTAATGAAATAGGAATAGGGTTTGCCGAAATTAAAACTATTACACTAGTCATTTGATATTTGTATTTTTCCCACGTTATTATGTTAAATTAAATTAATTGTATTTTTGTAACCGCAAGTCGCATCCTGTCAAAACTAAACAATAACTCAATAATCCACAATTGGGTTATCGCGGCTGCATCTCGAGCTCCTAATTACATTGAAATATATTGCTCGAGCCCCAAATTAACTACGCATTTACTCGGAACCAATAAAATATTAATTTAAATACTAATTTTGATATGTTGTTCACTTCTATAGAATCCTACAGACAAGTCAGGTACATTTTTATACGTTAAGATTTAACTGTATTGGTTTGATATTTAATATGTTCAGTTTTGTTGCAGTATCTGTTTGCTTAGTTTTCTCTCTTGATACTCGTATTCTATCCATAGAACAATCACTATTCACTAGATACATTTTCTAGATAGTTTGAGGCAGCTGCGTACAGGAGTGGACGAGTGGTGAGTGTATCTGTTCTTATTTTCACCAAACTGACAAATGCATCACAGTTTAATGTGGATGCGTAGGTGCAAAAGTACCAACCGGCGTGAATTACTTGTCATTTTTATAAATAACATTTTCTTATCGTACGAAGCAAGGACGGCATGCTATTGCGCGGATCGTGGCTGCTTTTTATTTACATGCCTACCGCTCTTAAATAAGTAGTAATTACTTGTATCTTTCCCTCGATCATTATGTAAGTGTTAAATATAAATATAGAGCGCGAGGGAGTTATTTATATTTTCTGATACAGATAATAAAATTCGCCGACAAGAAAATTTATTTACATTTTGCACAAGTGTTATGTTAAAAATATATTTAACGTTACAATAACAAATCACTTATTATGATTAAATTTTTAATTGCCAACTCACCTTAAATTTAGCACAGGTTTCTCAGCAATCATTCGGTCTATTATTGAAAACCATGTGAAAATTAATTCAATGGTCTTTATCGCGGAGACAATAAGATGTGAAACTTTTTTTATAACCATTAGTGATAAAGGATGATACAGGAATGCTTTTCATCTGACTGCAAACTATAATCCCATGTATTGCCAAGAATTGGTAAATACAAAACGTCTTCAGTAAAAGGTAAACAAAAATCGAAAGTTCAAATTCGATTGAAGCGCTGAAAGCTCATTGGCTACGAGTACCTGATTGAGACGTTATAACGTAGGTTCGATTCCACAGATGAAAGCGTTCCTGAGGTATCAACTAAAAAGTTAGTCATTATTAGAATCTAAAGAATAAAAAAATCCGAATTGCTTAAAAAATATTAGATATATTCTTTTTTTTTTATTTTCGTAAGTTAACAGATCCTTTGTTTGAAGCGGTAGTACATCGTACCGTACAAATGTGCTCTAGACGTCCTGATTCACGAGCAATTAAGGTGACTGCCAGCAGCCAAAACAATCGATCGTTGCAAATGGCCGGCCGGGCCGCACGGTGCGCACGCACCGCACTCGCCTCAACCAGACTCAGCGACACATTTGTCGAATACCTATCATTAACAACACACATGGACATTTAAATATACTTCTCTTTTTACTTGCAGTTAATTAGAACATAATCAAGAGATAGACACACAAAAACTTACCTACCATGGTCATCAGACTGTCTACTGACAAGACTCAGCTTTGCTGAAATGATGTACGTCAGCCGAACCCGGGAGCTTTGTCTAGACAAATTTACTCATTTTAGACTCGACTTTACAGATTTTTTTCTTATGAATGGAAAATGTTTTACTTTACTGTAATGTAAAATGTATATGCACGTAGGTACTGTTAAATCTGTGGGTGGTAAGTATTGTGGGAGTATAAATTAATATTCCATAGAGATATTAAGCCTTTGTTCAAATGAAGACTATCCATAAAAGCTTGCGGATATCTAAAGTACAAAGCGTGCTAAGCGCATCCGCAAATTTTAAATAAAGACGCGTTTACGTATAGAGAGTACTTGTGTGCGAAACGTATTGCAGCTGAGCCCGCATGCTCAGACCACCCTCTGACTGTGCAAAAAACTTATGTATACGTAGTTTGCTCTCCCTCGTAGTCTTAATAATAGGACAAATTACTGTAATGGTTTTCGAACGACGCTTGTTTGTATAGCTATAGATTTATCGACGGGAAAGTCGATAACCACTTAATGCCAATTATGTCTGCTTATTCGCGTATTTGACTCTAGTTCATAATCAATTTTGACCATTTGACTGTTGATACACAAGAAGAAGTTGGTACAAATGTTTCTAAAGCAGTTAGCTGTTTATATAATAATAAAAAAGTAATTGAATGATAACCTCTTAGATATAAGGTGATCAATGTCAAATAGTTTCACCTCTTTGTTTAAATTTTATATCGGTAATTTGTAATGACGTCATACACTAGTAACTATGCGTCTACGTAACATAGTTTTTAGTTAGTTACTTGTATACTGATTTACTTGCACATACTATTTTGATATCAATTATTTTTAAAATCTCTTAGTAGTAAAAGCTTTCTTGTCTTATCTTGTAATGATATTTTGATGAATATGTCTTTATATTTTGTAATCCGTTGCGAATTTAGAGAGGATCATTTTGTCATTGCTGTAATTTTGAAAATCATTCGGTATTATGGATGTGTCCATGGTTAATCATCACGTCTTTCTATGCTCGAAGTTTTATAAACGAGAAATAATTTGAAAAATGTATACAAAACAAAAATGAACGAAGCTTAATTTGCGCGAAGCTTGAGGATAAGATTGTTTGTGAATGAATAAATAGATCGAGATGGATTCATGAATAGCGGAGTTGTTTGCGAGTTAATTTAATAGTTTTGAGACTTCCTCTAACTATGCAAACAACTGCAGGCACCTTGGCACCAGAGGTTGTTAACCGGTACATTAGACGGGGCACAATTGAGGCCAGTGTGCGCGAGTTCAAGATCAATTTAGGTTCCGTAGGTCAGTTCGTCGAAGGTAACCTTGACATTGACGACAATAGTACAACAAATGGCACTTATTTAGAACTTACTGCAACATATTGCAACAATTCACACATTTTTTTTTCCATTATTAACTTGATTCATAAAATAATTGTTTTAACAAGAAGCTTGGCGAAAGATGTAGAACTTTCTTTAATTGTAATTAGCAGTAACTACTACTCTTAAGTTGAGTATACTATTTATAAGTTTCGCAAGAGTTTAAACAGAAGGCCTATTATTTGTACGGGACAAAGAGTACATATACGAGTACGAATAGGAATATATATTCATTTGGTAAAACCAATTTTTATAGCATCTTCGTGTGTTAACTAATATTTTTCGACTCGCATTCGATAATTCATGCGATCGTTTTTGGGCAGATTGGGACTGCTGTAGAGTTTGAAAGAATATGTCACGTATTTCGTGTGAACATAACCAAAGGGAAGAAAAAAAAGTTAAAGAAATCGTTAAAAGCATTTCAACTTTTTATTTATCTTCAGAAGTGCCTTTCTGCTAAAATTACTATTTAATTATTATCTTGTTTCTAAGTGTATGATTTAAATTTAGATATAATATTTTACCATATTTTATAGACATTGTCATAAAGTTATCCGTGGTAATAAGCAATAATTTATGACATCTCCTTTCCCGAGAAGTTAATGGGTCGTTGAAAATAGCACAGAGCATAAAAGCGTCGTGACGAATTTCCAGGAGACAGGACAGGAGATGCAGACAGAAAAAAAAGAAACTGTTTGTAAATTAAATGGACGAGGACGTCGCGGCCGGTCGATGTCTTTCTCGCTTAGGGTTGCTTTATGTTTTTAACTGATTTTGATATTATTTTTTATTTTCACATTAAATAAATAACTTTCTTATTTAGCCAAAAAATGTAGACCGGGGTTTACTAATAAGTAAACATTTAAAACGTATTTCAGATAATAGGTACAATTCTATAAATATGGTGAAAAGGAAGGGATTGAGCATAGGATATATTCAATCCATATGTCCGTTTTATTTATGTGTAAAAAAAATGGAAATACAGTTTTTGCAGTCACATCCCTATTCGCGAAAATAAAAAGAGGATGAGACGATGGTGCGTGATTGCTGATTGCAATATATTATGTACTTACTGCATCAATGCAGTCAGGACGTCGATTTCAATTCGACCGCATCCTGCTTTCTCAAGATTTACTTATTATTGTCGAGAAGAGGGATAATTTGTCAAGCTGCCTCGACGATTATTGGGTTAACTCGTCAACCTACAATTTATCGTTTTCTTTTACATTTTCAAATTGGTTTTGCAAGTGTTATTTCATTGTATGCCCCGTTCCAGAGAGTACTTGCGATTATAAATTCGTATATAATATACGTACCTTCCTTTAAGATGTTTAGTTTTAATTTAATATCACATTACCAATAGGTTTGACTTAAGGTAACTTTTAGCAAAAATAATAATGCTAATTAAAAAAAAAACATTTTAAAGCTTTCTCATATGATATTAGATTAGTGTCTTTTGTGTTTACAGAGGAAGTCTTCATCGATTACGAATGATTAAAATAGAGCAATCATCTTTAAGGACCCTGTGCCGTGCTCTACTGCCGCGCTCTCGACTCGACCATGACCCACAATAACATTAAACTCAGTTTTAGGTTATGCTTATCAACATTTAAATAAATGCGCTCTCTTTTAGCAATTATTTATTCAATTTCTACTGCGTATTACTATTAAAACACGACTTACATAAAAGGGAGAACTTAATATTAATATCATACATAACTAACCATTACTGCCATATTAGCCGTATTTAATATTGTTTTGTAAAAATTTAAACTTATTGGTACAATCTTGAACACTTGCTTTCAAAGCTGTGCCCACCTTACTATAGGCGACGTGTTCGTCGTTTGACATTAAATGCCCTTTTCGTAAAAGATGATGTAAGTAAAGGATATATTTAGACTATTTGGTAAAACGTAGATATTACTAAAATAATAAGATAAAGGAGTTTACCTTATTATGTATTCATAAAGGATAGTTCATTGTTGCGCGGTATCCATTGTGCATTGTTTGTTATCGCGTGCTCGTTGGGATTCGCCGCGGTTTTTGGTAGTTTTACAAAGTGGCTTCTGTATAACATGTATACCTATATCTTATTTAAACGTCTTTTAGTCATTTCGATTCATTCAACATTCGCTTTTAACTTTTATGATTGTGACAAAAAGCAACTTGAATCAATTTTAAGTAATAAATATCTTCGCTTGGGGAAATTATAAGATTATAAATGAATTATTAAATCTGACAAAACAACAAACTGTAATACAGTTAATAATAATGCGATTGCGACGTAATTTAAATCCACAGTAGAAAAAGAACAGATTTTAGTGTGGCGCAAAGACTCAAACCCAAGCTAGTTTGTTTTTCGCGCCAATTTAATGGTACAAAAATGTACCTACAGTTTCGTTTCGTGTAATATACAATGCCCACTAAATAATGTTAAAAGTAAGAGAATTTTATTTAAAACGTAGCTTTTAACGATTTATAAATTAAAAATTACCAAAAAGTAATTAATCATCTCGTATTTGTATAAAATGTTCATGTCTATTGATTACAGTTACCTATGCCATTCGAACACGTGTTGCAATAAAAAAAAACGCTATCACTGTCATGAAATGACATTGAATTTGACAATGTTGATCTTGACTTGACAGTGACAGTCGTGCAATCGGTTTACATCACCGTTGTTGAATTACGAAATTATGTTTTAAAGAAACGAAAATAATATTTTAATTTATAATTAGTATGCTAGGATAGCTTAAAATGTTTTTATTTTTATAATATTTTATTGTTATTTAAATAAAAGTGTAACCTCCAGTATGTTTGCTCAAAATTCTTATTACCATGTAAATTCTATTATAAAATATCCATGGAAGCAATGTACACAGTGCATAAAACTATTATCATCTCAAGTTCTGGAGCACAACGTCGTTAATGAAGGTCCTTGGAATTTGTACACGGAAAAAGTAGCCAACAAAAGTCTAAGTCCAGATACCCACCAGGAAAATGTTGTACAGCATCTGCAAAAAGTTTATCAAGAAGTAACAACATTCGATCGACCGACAATACAATCACCGCAGAATGCCTTATTTAGATTTTTTATGAAAAAAGAACCAGAAAAAATAATAGCACCGAAAGGTCTTTACATATACGGAAGTGTCGGTGGAGGTAAAACCATGCTAATGGACTTATTCTATGAAACAGTACCTGTAAGTAATGACAAGAATTTATGGTTTTAATTATATTTTTGTTCCTTCATTTCAAAGTCATTTTTTATAACTTTAAGATAAAAGAAAAACTTAGAGTGCACTTTAATTCATTCATGTTGAATATACATTCAAGAATTCATGAATTGAAGATTCAATCTGGGAAAGGTGCGAGTTCTTTTAGAGATGAGGCTTCTAAACCTTTTGATCCAATACCTCCCGTTGCCGCCGACATCACACAGGAGTCATGGCTCATCTGTTTTGATGAATTTCAAGTAAGCGATTATGTTAATATTGCTACAAACATATCTATACTAATATTATAAAGAGAGAAACTTTGTATTTATGTATGTATTGAAATAACTCAAGAACTATGGGCCGATTTCAAAACTTCTTTCACTCATAGAAAGCTACATTATCCCAGAGACATAGGCTATATTTTTTAATTCCACATGGACGAAGTCACGAGCAACAGCTAGTCTTTTATAAATGTAAAAGTTTGGTTGCATGTTTGTTGCTATTAATCCAAAATAGTGTAACAGATCTTTATCAAATTTATCAAAGATGTAGAACACATAGGCTACTCACCAACCTTCTTAATCCAAAATCTAGCAATGTTATTAATAAACCATAATACAAGTTATAAATAAGTTTAGTGAGTACATTTATTGTTAAGGGAAGAAAAGTCTTTCTCAAGGCATATCATGCATTGGGTTTGTTTCATTTTGCAAACTAAAGTCCATGTTAAAGCTTACTGCTTACTAAAGACCATGTTAATTTTGATATCAAAATATTTGTCTTCAACAGGTAACAGATATTGGAGATGCAATGATTCTGAAGCGTCTGTTCACTCAGCTCTTTGACAATGGTTGTGTGATCATAGCAACAAGTAATAGAAAGCCGGATGATTTGTATAAAAATGGTCTGCAAAGATCAAACTTCCTTCCCTTTATACCTATACTTAAAGAGCACTGTTCAGTTATACAATTAGATTCCGGAATAGATTATAGGTTAAGAGGCTCGGGCAATAAGTACAGTAAGTTTTTCCTGTAAGTATGCATTATATTTTTTTCATTCATTATTTTGAAAGGCCCTATAAAGAAGGTAGAACGCGTTTCTTGAGAAAAATTACCTTTGGTGCTTTACAAACGCTATCACACTATATCTTTATTTATCTTTCTGAAATAATAATTTAAATTAAGATATTTAAAATGAAATGTAGTAGTAACATCTACTTTTATGATATTTACATCTACAAATATGATACTCCTGTAACAAATAAACTAGCTAGGTTTAGTTATAGCTACTTAAGTTTAATTCTGGAAAGTTTCAATAATTTGTGACTTTTACAGTAATAGTGAACTAAATGAAGGTGATAATGCGGTGAATACCCTTTTTAAATACTTAGTATCAATGGAGACTGATACTGTTAGGGCTCGAGTTATCAATATTATGGGAAGAAATGTGAAGTTTGCTAAATCCTGCGGAAGAGTACTGGATTCAACATTTGATGAGCTTTGTGATAGGGTATGGCATTGAAATATATATTATTATTTAATTAATAGAAAAAGAAATAATTTTGATCTCAATAAATTATACTAGAAGGGTTTTTCATTATTTTAACTTTTTTATTTTATTATGTACAAATTAATTTTTGAGCTGCAATAACATCTAGGCTAGAGTGTATGGTATGAAGAAAGAACTAAAAAAAAAATTTGATTTTTTTTTTAATTGTTTTCAGCCTCTGGGTGCTAGTGATTATCTTGTGATATCAAAAACGTTTCATACAGTGTTCATACGGAATCTTCCACAACTATCTATAATGAAGCATAGATCTCAATTACGTAGATTTATAACGCTTATTGACACCTTGTATGACAACAGAGTTAGAGTAAGTTGAAACACAATTAGAAATAACAACAAATTCATATTATTTATTATTAATAAATTAAAATGAGAAATTATCCTTGTATAAATTTATTATCTATTGTTACACTATGAAAAAAGAAAATAAATGGCTTGTTATTTAGGTTGTAATTGCTGCGGATTGTGAACCAAAGGATCTATTTAGAATGGATGAAAAGGATAGTTTCGGTGACGCGGATAGAGCTCTTATGGATGATTTGAAAATAACTAAAGATTCCGTAAGTTTAATGTCAAAATATTTATTAAAGCATTTTGTATTTGTTGTTTTAAAGAGAATGGCGATGAATAATTATGAATGAATAATACCTGTTTGGCCGATTGAATTAGCCAGAATGAGAGAAATGACGATGTTTTTCGTTAGTGGAAACTGTCAGTTACATTGGGGCCTCATTAGACCGATGTCACGCAAAAAACGGCCTTACACCGAAGCAAAACCTCCGCTTTTATCACGAATTCGGTCTAATGAAGCCCAATGGTTATACATAACAGAAATACGTGATTCATAGCTCAAAATGTAGTACTTATTTATTTCTATATACAGGATGATGCCAAGGCAGCTATATTCACTGGTGAGGAAGAAATGTTTGCATGTGACAGATGCCTCTCGCGTATCATGGAAATGCAGACGGATGAGTATTGGGATAAATGGGGGAAGAACGTCAACTGATTTTATAAATAAAAATAGTTAAAATTCAAAACCCGACTGACTGAAAGATAATATTTTTTTTTTGATTATTTGCAAAGTTCCAGTGGTTTAAAGAAACGTTACTAAATTCAATCATGCTAATATTTTTAAAACCAGTCAAGCCATAAAGGTAGGTAATAGAATTCTTTGAAGTCAGTCGGGTAAAAGTCCTTAGTAAATGTGTTCTATATCTTAGCCAAAACTAACAATTTAACATATCCCATTATTAAATCTAGATTTTCTGATGTTTTTATAATGTGATACATTTTCTAGCAATATTATCGAGTACCATTAGTACAAAAAACATTAGATAAATAGTTAATACAGTATTAAGTAACATTAATTTCCATTGTAATTAGAGATTTGTTAGTCAATTGTGTTCTTTATTTATTGAGACTTTAGAATATAGATGTTTTATTTTCGTATATATTTATTAATTTATTGTCGATCGCACAACGAGTTATCATATTATTATTGTGTACAAATTGAAATAAAAGAATTGTTTATATTAAGAAGTTTTATTTGGGTTACATTGTCCTTATGTTCTAATCGTACATGTGGCTGTAATATTCTTGGTATATCTGTATGTAGGTCTCCTTCTCTGCGGGCGACATCTTGGCGATGACGTCATCGTCGACGCTCGTCAGCGGCACCGCTTTGCCGTTCACCAACACCGTCGGCGCGTTGTCCTCGGAATCGGAATCTTCGCTCTCCATCTCAGCTGAAAAAAAAGATTATAGGGATTTCTTACTACTTACTTTATATTTATATTTCTTGAAGGAGCCAAGGCCCACATTTAATCTGTTTTAAAATTTAGACATTTTTAAGACAATATCAAAAGGTTTTATAAGCACTCGCTGATCTCTATAAAATGGGTAGGCTGTTTGCTTTATTCTGCCTAAAAGGCCCCTGCTGACTCTATTGACTGTTCCACCGCCGCCCACCACAATCGTCAGCGCCAGAACAAAATCAATTTTTGACACAAGATGCCACGTCTTCTAGCCTGTTCATTTATTGAGATCACTGGGTGCACTGTACATCTTACACAACATGTGCATTATCTTTGTCCAATACATACTGAGTGAAAGAGAGATTCGACTTACCAACGGCAGCGAGTTCGTCTTTAAGTTTGTATGGATCTTTGGATTCGTTGTCACTTGAATCGGAGCTGTCCGGCTCTAAGCCTTTCAGAGCGTTAGACACAGTGTTTCCTGAAATAAAAATAAATAAATATTAAGATATAAATTGCTTTCCTGAAAGGTCAATCAATTTAATTTAATTTATTTCTTCCGAAATAATCATTTACAGAAATGTTGGTAAAAACGGTATTAACCTGTCGTGTTTTGTTTCTCGTGTGCGAGCAGGACGGACATGATATCATCGTTCTTTTCTTTGCCCGTTCCTTTAGCGTTGCTCGCGTTGCTCGCGGCTTTCTCGAGCGCCATGTCTGATGAGTGCACACTATCGCCCTGTTAAAAAAAAACAAGTTAAATAATAATATGGACATGAGTGTATGCATAATTCGACTTTCTCTGTGTCTTCATTAGAGCGAGTTCGCGGAAAAAACGTAATTTTGCTTCGGCGTAAGGCCGTTTCTTGGGTGACATCGGTCTAATGAAGCCGTAGGTTTACTGTTTGTAAAGGTAAGCGAAGTATCGCTACCTGGTCAGTGGCGATGGTGCTCTCCACCATCCAGACGGGTCGCTCCTTGCGCAGCGCGTTGGCGTCGGCCGCGGCGTCCGACTCGCCGATGGTGACGTCGACGCGAGTCTCCTCCACCAACATGCCCTGGTTGCGAGTCGCCTCCCCAGACCATTGCTCGCCGCCCGGCTTCGGCTGTAGTTTGTTTGTCAGTCTGAAGAATGAAATGTTTGTTACAGTTACACAGTATATGCGTAAAAAAGGCGTCTACAAAGTTAGTATATTTTTTAAAATAAAAAAAAAATCATACCCTCTTATGGTGTTTATATCCACAGGTTCGGGTTCTAATATCTCAGGCGCCAGTTTGATGCCTTCCACTTCTCTCAGCAGAATATAAAGTGTTTCTAGTTGTTCGTTGAATTTTGCGAGAAGCAATCGTGAATCCTTTTTTGGTAGCGCCGACTGGTCCTCTTCGACGATCTGGTTGCAGAATGTGCATCGAAACTCTTGCGTCATCATGTCGTACAGTTGATCTGCCTGGAATTACAATATGTCGGATTAAAAGACGAGTATACTTATATGTAATTTAAAGACATGGCCAAGGGAGGCGACCTGATTTTTACCTCTAAACTATTTGTATAGAAAAGGTTCTTGTATGTCTTACTTCTAGATCGGTAAATGTTTTCCCGCAGGAGGGGCACTTGAAGCTGGCGCGACTGGTGGCGTCTCTCTCCTCGGTCTCCATCCGTTTGCGCATCAAATCTAATTTATACTTCACCACGTTTACGAAGGTCTTGTAATTTATAAAGTAGTAATTCACCTTCTGCGCTTTACCGTCAAGACCTAGAAATACACGTTAGAAGAGTTTAGGCTCTACCACAATAAAAGAAAGCTTACCTAAGTATTTAGAACCGACGTACCTGTTTCCATTTTTAATCTAACTTGAATGAATTTATCGTTTTTTAGTGTGGCTATTCTCGCCCTTAACATCTTACGCTCGAACTTTAAAAGTTCACAGATATCGTCTTCCTTCATACCTGAATAGAAGTTACAAATATATTAAAAGATCAAAATTATTCAATTTCTATCCGTAAGAAATTAGATTAACTTACATGGATTTCTTACGAGCATGTCTACTATTAAAGCATCTTCGATTGTGTAAAAACCTCGCACGACGAGCCGCGCGAGCTGCTTCAAGCTACTGGGAACCTCTGTCACTAGTCGTTCCTCCGTCATTGTAGCTAAAACTAAGCAGAGAACTAAGAACAGGAAATATCATTATCGTACTCGGACAGTTCGTAGAGCGGTAAGTTATAGGTATTTTTTGTAGTGTCAAAAGTGGAAGTCTACCCATTATGCAGCTGTGTTTAACTATTGCCTATTCAATCACGAAAGTCACCTTTGCTTGATTGAGTAGGCTCCAAGCCTCTAGGTGGGCACACATGTGGGGACGACAACTAAATAAAAATGTAGCCTTTAGGGCATTTTCCCCTAAATGAAAGATTTTTTATAACTTTTTATACATATTCCGTAAACATAAAGTCATTACGTACTCATTGTTTTCAGTTTGGGAATCGAACTCTATCGTCAGATGGTTGATTCTGCCGCCCAGAAATGTAACTTTCAATGAATAGTCCATTCATAGAACTCTATAAACATTCTAGTTTCACATGTACATTTTTATTTTACGACACAGTGATGTTGGACAAAGAAATTCTTTCAGATTATAGTGTAATGAGTAGTTTTCTGTGCAGTCATTTTATTTAACAATCGGTTAACAAGAATTCTACTTTCATGACGATTATTATGCACCGATTATTTCTACCGATTGGCGAGATAGTCCCGCTAGCTTGTGTTTTATATTATGTACTTATCTCCATAGTTTAAAAACTAACGAAACAAAGATTTTCTTTCATTTATATTTGTTGTTGTTATAATTTTTAAGGGCTTGTAATTAATCGATAACCAAAAATAATAAATTTAATCTCCAAAATAAATATTTATTATCAGCAAAAAAAAGTAAATGATCAACTAAATTCGATCCACATTTTATATAAAAATCACCACCAAAATATTTGTAGTCTTTCAATGAAAATATAAAAACTACCACCAAAAAAATCACTTTGCCACCAAAAATAATAAAATTGCACCTAATTTATAATCTCAATTTAATGCAAAATTTCGCAATTAAATGCAAAAAAAGACGTTCATTATTTTTTATGAAGCTTAGTTTGTAGTTTATTAGAATTCGATTGATAGTTTTTTTTATTTAACCTGTTTGTTTTTTATATTATTCACCAAAGATTTATTATACTGTAGATGGAACACTCGATGCCTAAAAGTGAGGCATTTTCTTTGACCTCCGGAGGTCAAATGTAGGGAAATCTCCCTAAGTGTTAACCTCTAAATTACATTTGCCGACATAAAAAGTCGACCGAGTGTAACCTCTTTTCTCAGATTTAAATTGTATTTCATAGTATTTACTAAAGTTTAATATTATAATTAATAGAGACATTTTTAAAACGCTAATTAAAAATTTATAACAACCATAAAACAAAAATAGTCTTTGTTAAAAATTGTTTGGATTTAAATTGTTTTAAATAAAATAATAATAATGAAAACTGATAATTACCGTTTTAATGAATGTTTTAGTTTATTCTACTGTTTATTTTAAAAATTAAAAAAAAAAACACAATTTAACAAACTTGGGAAATTTTTTCATGATACTGGCAAGTTTTTTTTTTTAATAATTTCTTTTTTGGCACGCTTTTTAACGTCAAATTAGTATGGAGTGCTCCCTCTATGTATAATATCTCTTTGTTATTCACCATGTTCTAAACCTAACCTAACCTATGCAATAGGTACGCGGTTTTTAATCGACTTGAATTTATATGAAACGATCTAAAAACCTTCATAATTAGTAATGTAAATATAAAAACTTGTATATTAGTGAGATCTGTATAATTTTTAGTTTAGAAGCAATTCAGTCAACAAGCAAGCGCAGCGCACATGCTCGCGAATAGCAAAGAGCGGCGCAGCGAGTGCGTCCGTGCCCTGCAGTGACGGACGGATAAAATATAATATAATTTGGTATCATTATAGTTTATTTGGATATATGCATAAATTTTTAGGTTGACTTGCAATATATTTGGATATAAAAACACAAAAAGTTGATGTTTGAAATTAGGTGCTAATTTATCAATTTTGATGTGAAAATATTATTTCTCAAGGAAGCGTGATTTAAATTGGTAGATTAATTGTAATTTAGAGTATCATATGTTTGGTACAGTTTTATTTTTTTTGTTCGTATTATATTTGTTTTGGGTAAATCAATTTGGTGTTACGTATTTTTATTTTGGTGGTCGTTTTATATTTTCCCATTTTTAAGTACCAAGGATTTTAGAGAAAATAGTAAGAAATAAAACAATAAATAAAAATAGCAAAATACTCTTATTTCAGTAAAAATGAATTGGCAGTATTAAATGGTTGAAGAATAAAGTAACAACATTACCTAACCAAATTCAGTCTTGCAAAAATAACAAATTAATAAATCATCACATAATACTAATCAGACGGAAATAAACAATTTTGTTTTTGTTATTTGTTGAATATAAAACAATAAAAGATTTATAAAATATCCCAATTTCATCTCCAACATATATCTTCATTATTTTAAAAACTGTTCATTTAAACATGAAATTTTATGGAAATTAAAAATTAATGTAAAATATGTACTTAATTTTGAAAGCAACAAATTATCAATTAATTTGTTTTAGTGATGTAAAACTTGTCTGATCTAAAACAACAATGCTGATGGCTTAGTTACATCACTCATTGTATCATTTATTTCTTTCAATGCCAATTCAAAAGCCTCATGAATGACATTTATCAAAATGCTAACATTAAATTTGTCCGAGCATTTTATTCAAATTTAATAAGTTTTCTCTGACATATTGTCTATACAATAATAGTTTTTGTATCATAATGGATACATCTTTTTATTTTTACTTTATGCCCCTTTTTTCTACCCACACATACATTTTAAAGTTATTTATATTGAGCAGAAAGGTTTAAATATTTATAATTTTGCCTGAAACATTCAATATTTCTACCTGAATACTACATGTAGTTCTGATGTTAGGTGAGAATTAAATTGATTTTAAACACTGTGTAAAATCTCATGTTGAATTGAACATGTCAAAATTACATTTTTTTATAATTGTATCCTTAATTAAATGTACTGTAATTATCCAGCAAAACAGTGCTGAATTAATATTAATACAAATGTGCATGTTTTCTTCACTTAGGCAATAAAGTTGTAAATGCTACAATTACATATAACATTAAACCATTTAAATTCATACAAAAATCTATTATTCTAATAAATAAATTAATAACCACAAATTATTCTGAATGAGTTCTCTCAATGATCATTTGTATGTTATCAAGAGTTTGGTATATTATTCTAAAGTTAGGGCGGTCGCTGGGATGGTGGCTCCAGCATTGTCTCATCAGGTCATATATACAGCGCGGAGTATTGTCAGGGCAGGCAAGAACATTCCCATCTTTTAAAAACCTCACAACTTCTTCATGTGTCATTCCAAAATAAGGTTGTAAAGCAAAGGAAAATATTTCCCATAAACAGACTCCATACGCCCACACATCAGACTCTAAAGTATACTTATTATATAAAATACTCTCTAGTGGCATCCATCGCACGGGAATAGCATCATGCTCATCTCCCTTGTAATAATCTTGTAAGTATATTTTGTGAGATAGTCCAAAATCGGCAATTTTTACAACCATATCATCATTAATAAGGCAATTTCTTGTGGCTAAATCACGATGGACAAATTTTCTATCAGACAGATAAACCATTCCTGATGCTATTTGTCTAGCAATATGCAATAAATCTAAATGGCTAAGTGGAGTAGCAAGTAATCGTAAGTCCTCCCTGTTCTCTACAGCCGGAGGGAAGTTGGTAGCTGTACTACAAGCTCTTAGGTATTCATTCAAATCACCTTTCCCCATAAATTCAAACAAGAGGCACATGGGCCGTCCAATAGCACACACACCAAGTAGTCTCACAATATTTGGATGTTCAAAATCAGCTAGTAGACAAGCTTCTCTTTCAAAATCTAGCTGCAAGTCATGGGAAGCTTCATCCTTTAACATTTTCACTGCAACAAGTGTAAACTCTTCCTCTGGCACCAAACCTGGGGCTTTTGCTTGAAAAACTCTGCCAAAAGCCCCCTGACCCAGGTCTCTAATGTAAATAATATTATTTCTTGGAAATTCTAATTTTTCTAATTTTGGATTGAGCTGTGCTCCAGTAGTGTGATAGGCAAGGTTACTTGGCAGTTTGTCTAAATCAATATCCATATTTTGCATATTTCTGCGACTGGTCATACTAAATTTAGAATAATGGCTTTTCAAAAAATAGTGGCACAATAGAGTCACAGAAGCAATACCTAAAATGCATGCTAGCCCACCAATTGATAAAAATAAAACAAATGTTGGGGTAAAATAGTTCTCCATAACAATATTTGGTCCATCTATATTGTCAAATTCTTCTGATGAATTGGCACATAAGGGTATGTTACAGTGCTGCCACCTTATGTCTGGGTCCATAGTGTAGCACCAAGGTTTCCTCTCCTCTCCTCCAGCATTTCTACAATAATTTGTTGCGTTCTGCACTTCTGGAAACACTAATGGGGGTCTAGTATGTTGGTGTGGGTATTGTGATTCCCAAGCTTGGCAAGCTAATCCTTTTTCTGTAGAGTTCATAGTTCCTTGGTAATAGCGACCATTTCCTTTTATACAGGATGTTGTAACCTGACTATAATCCATGTCTGTTATGCCTGCATTGTTGCAAGTGACTTCAGTGCCTTTTCCAGATAGTCTTGGCAATTTTTCACATTCAGGAAGTCGGAAATGGCCTCTTGATTCAAAAAACACTCCTCTACGTTTTTGTTCTTCAATAACGACCCAATCATTGTAACAAAATTGCATTTTTACAGCCATACAATCTTCATAACAAAGAGGTAATCCGTGATATCCAGTCCCATTTTTGTCGATACATTTAGGGAAGGCATATGCACATAATAATTTCTCGGCCCTGCTCCGACATGGTTCTTTTAGGGTTGAAATCATTTCTCTCCAAAGGCTTGTTGTGATTTTTTCATTTTCGAGGCCGCCTGTCCGATTATACCAAACGTAACCAGTGGTGTAATTCTTACAAATCTGTCCATTGTATGGACCACAATAAAGATGCACTGATTTGGCAAAAAGGAGCACAAATATAACTTTGCAAAACACGGTCATTGTTATAAAATTAATAGTACTTCGATGTACCTATTATTAGATCGTTGCATTTTAACTTAATCTCTGTACAACACGTTAAAAATACCACATAGGTTACACAATGGCGGACGCATTATTTATTATTGATTTTTGTTAAATTCTCGAGACAAGTACACAGAAATATCAAACAGATAAAGAAAGAGAAACACAGTCATAGATTTTAGTACCACGACAGGAAGCGGAACACAGAACACACATTAACATTCCACAACGGAGCGAATTTAAATGAAAGTTGAAGGTAATAATTCCTACTTATGCTATGGCTTCACCAGGCAGGATTAAAATGCGCCATAAATGCTTCGAATTTATTTATTCGATTTATCGCGCGTCCTCACACAACAGACCAAAAGTCGAACAAAAGTTCGTGCAATTCACAGATTATAAATAGTGAATATTATAGTCACTACAGATAATATAAACATTTAAATTAATATTCGAGGAGTTTTATAAAATGTTTTCGTTATAGAAAAAACGATAAATTTTAATTATCAGATCAAATGTTTTTTATAGTTGTATTTTTTTATTTTCATATTTAGAAAAAAATCCTTGTGATTTGGCTCTTTTGATCCCATTCAACTGTTTCAAATTTAAATTTTGAATAAGTTCTAATAATCACTTACTCGTTTGATCTATAATAAGATAATAACAGAATAATACAATATAACACCAAGCAAAATACCGCACAGCGTCTCGCAGTAAAATGAAGTGTAGGTAAGCACATATTTTTGCGCGATAAAAACCCTTTGTTGTCCGGCAAAAAACCGACAGCCGCGCAAGTTGGATAAGTGTCGCCACAATTATGTCGGGATGAGGATTAGACCCTTCTTCACCTACGTTGGTCTCGTTTTTATCGCGAATTCAGTGCGGTGAAGCCATAAGGTTATGGTCAGAATTAAGCAAAAATTATATTAAATCTTCACCTAACGCTTGTTACTAATTAATTATAAAAATGATTTATGAATTTATGAACGAATGTTAGTTAAACGTCTTTATTTGTTATGTTGGTAAAGCTAACTTACAAGAACTGCTGAGAGAACGTCAAAATATTTAGGTTCAAGCATTACCTGTGAATGGCGGCGATTGAGAAAGTAAAGGTGGTTGTACTTGGTGACTCCGGTAATGTACACTCCTTACATTTGTGTATAACACATTTAACACATTATGTCTCCATATTGTACACTATCACACAAATAAACACCTAAGAGGAGGCACCATTTGCTACTTGACAGTGGCCATGACACATCAAGTTAGGCAACGTTGAAATTTATGTTTACTTTTGGCGGTAAAACTTAGAAATATTTAAGTAGATTTCATAATTATGCTTTTCTGACTATATCTACTTTTATATTTGTTTAATTTATTATTCATATGTCTCTAAGAGTTTTAAACGTACATAGTATTTCATTTCTTTTAATAAATGGATGTTTCAAATTAGGTGACTTGCTTTAAAATTATAATTATATTAAGAAGTTGACCTAAATATGAATCATTGTTTTAGGGGTTGGTAAAACATCCTTGACATATTTAATTGCGCATAATAAGCCACTGATATCAGCGGGATGGACGGTGGGCTGTTCTGTGGAAGTAAAGTTACACAGGTTCAAGGAAGGAACACAGGCACAAAATACGTTTTTTGTAGAACTTTGGGATGTTGGAGGTTCAAATGGCCATAGAAATACTCGAAATGTTTTCTATCAACCTACACATGGTATGTTTTTTTTTGAATAAGGAATTGTAGATATAACAAAACTATAGTATTATATTTTGTGTACCAAACTTTCAGGAATAATATTAGTCCATGATTTAACTAACAGGAAGAGTCAAGTAAATTTACAGAAGTGGCTGACTGAAATTTTGAATCAAGACAGCTCTAATGCTACATTCCAACAGGTTGACGTGGACCCTGAACAGTTCCTTGGATCTACTCAGGTAATGCAATAAAGAAAATATAACTACATTTACTAAATGTTAAAACTTACTAAAGTAAGTGTTTATACAAGTCCATATGGCTCCTAGACTTCACATGTTAACCTTAATAATTTGTTCAAATTAAAACCAAATAATTATTTGTGTTTGAAGATACCTATATTGGTAATTGGCACAAAATTTGACTTGGCTGAAGAAAAACAAAGAAAAAATCAATACAGGCGACTGTCCAGTAGCATCGCAGAGCAATGTGGGGCTGATGAAATATTTGTCAACTGTTTTCAAGCAAGGTCAGTATTTTTTATTTAATTGATCTTTTCCATTTAATGCTTTTAGATATTATTTACTATTTTTTCATTCCTAACTTTTAAATTTAAGATCCTTGGCTCCCGGGACAAGCAATTCAGTGAAATTAACAAGATTTTTTGATAAGGTAAGTAAACAGTATTTTTGAGACATACTGTGAATTTACACTGTTGTTGCCTAAAAATACAATTGTTTTTATTAAGTGTTTAATGAGTATTATAATTGATATTTTTATTTTTGCTTTTTATAAATCGAATAAATAATATCGTATTTTTTTAATTTCGCAGGTAATAGAACGACGTTATTATTCCCGGGTGAGTCCATTCTCAGACAAAAGGCGTTTGCCGCCATACATCATGGCGCCCTCCACGCCGCTCTCCACCAACAAACCTACGCAATATTTAAGCCCGCGTTTTTACCATATGGATTAATTTAAAAATATGTATTTATTTATTGAAGTCCTGTGATGTGATACCGAAGAGACGCTTTATAAAAGTCCAATGAAAATTAATAAAGACCTAATTTTGTTTTTGTTGCCATTTTTTTATTTTACACATAAATGCTACACAATTCAAGTTTAAGTCCTTTTAAGAAGCGTCTAGAGCGCCCACACACGAACATAGTCGACTTGAAGAGATGCGTCCTGGCCGTCGTTAGAGTTCAAGTTCCAAGTCGGCAGCCAGCCAGACCGTCCATTCCAGAAGTCAGTTAAAGCCTGCAAATATAATGAATGAAACATTATAGCGTAACATGACCACAAAAGTATATATTTGACAAAAAAAAACAAAAGATATATATCAACGGGAAACATACAATATTTTGTACACTTTAAGATTTGAGGGCACAGAGAGAAATGGCGTAAGATTGTATAGTACCATAAATAGATTTACTTTACCATGGGCGAGCCATTCGACCAGGGCTTCGGAACAGGATTTGTAACACCGTCAGGGAAGAACCCGTTGGTACCGCCGACCGCCAAGTTTAATATGAGATAGAACTGAAAATATACGATTAAACGTTATAATACTAAACTTCTATTGTCTATTTATATTTCCCACGTCTTAAAGATAACTAATCATTTAGTATGACTGAAAAATTATTACATTTTAAGCAATTGTAGGATAGACATAGAATAAAAATCATTATATTTAAAATATTTCTTAGGCTGAAAAGTCCATTTTTTTTCTGAACTTAAGTGTACCTTTTGATCGAAGGGTGCCATCTTGGAGGCGTAACGCCAAGGGTTTTCAACATTATTCTTATCGAAGCCGCCGAGCTGCCAGAAGCCACCGTTGCCCGGCGTTACGCGGCCCACCTCCACGTCGTCTATGCTAAACCGTAGGAAATCTGCAAATAAAAAACAGAAAAAGTTGAGAATATACACTATAAGTACATTAACATTGGTCCCATTTTTGCCATACGAAAATACGTGTTATCCATGTGTAAATAGCAAGCAATAAGTCGCAGGATTGATTCCATAACTAAATATAAGTTATAAGGAAAATGATTCGGAGTTTAAAGTTCGTTTACGGTAAACAGATTTAATACATAACTAAGTACTCAGAATATTAAAACTTAACTTATTAAGAAGTTACTACTACGGAGTAAGTATTTACCCGGGGTCCATTCTAGCTGATAACGATGGAAAGTTCTGTCGTATCCCGCGCTGTTCCTGCGCACCCAATGCGCGCGTTCCCAGCCGTTGAGATTAGGATACGGGCCGAAATGCAGCGTGGATCCGGCCTCTTGCGTGCCGATGTGGACGCCGTTACTGAACATGTCGCGGTTACCCCGAGACTCCATCATATCGATCTCACCCGACGCCGGCCATGTGCCATACGTATTAAAAGCTGGCATCAGCCAAATTGCTGAAATTACGTAAATTTTAGTATAATTCCGTATAGGTTGAGTTGAAAATAAGCAATAACGTTCTTTGTATTTAAAAGCAATATCAGGCTTAAGGTGGCCGGGAGTGAGGCTTGCCCAAAAACATAAGTTTATGGCATACCTGGCCAGAGCCAGTCCCCGGCAGGCATCTTGGCGCGCACCTCGACGCGCCCGTAGCGGAAGCTGAACGAGTTGACGGTGCGGATGCGCGCGCTCTTGATGGGGTTAAGGATGTTTCTCGGCGTGCCCGTGCGCTCGCAACCGTACCATTGAGGATTGGTACATCTATTAGTAACAATTTCACTCACTGAACTGTTCTTTTTTTCAGAAGACATTTTTTTTAGACATTAGATTTCGTTTTTAGTTCTTTTGGTTCGTGGTTGGCACTAGTACCTAGATTCCTAGCTAACAAGCTTTCCCACTGACCTGTCCGCCGGCGCACCTCCCTCGATGTTCAGATGGCCGCTGGAGAGGAACTCTTCTCCAAATTGATCAGATGTCAGAGAGGGACGGATGTATAAAAGTCCGTCGTGTGTGAACGAGTTGGTACGATTGTTGTTATAGTATTGGAATTCCCAATTCTGCAACAAAAGGTAATTATTTTAGTCTAAGGTCATTGCTTACTTAATTTAATAATATTGAGATACTCACACCGCCTCCCGCTAGGGTATTCTCGTGTTGCCACTTCTCGAGGTTGAATTCGGTGAAGTCGTCAGCGAAGATCATTGCTCCCGAGCAGACAGTGGCGGGTGCGTGCGTGCCGCTCACAGTCGTCACGCTGGGCTTGCACGCTTGCCCGGAGACAGCGAGTCCGAGAACCCCGAGCAATGCTGCCCACATGTCGCTGAAAACAATATTATTTGATTCAACAATTGTAAAACACATACCATACGTGCGTTACGTCAGCGTTGTTTCGGTGCAGCAGTAATTGCGCTCGTGTGGAAGCTTTCTAAATATGTTCTAAATATGCAGCAAGTTTTAAACTAAATCTAAATATATTTTTAACCTAAAATCACTAATATACGACTCATGGCTCACAGTTGAATAGAAAATAGGCACGACCGGTTTCTCAATAAAACACGATCACACTGCCTTGCTTTGCGTTGAAAATTGTGTTATTTTGCCTCACAGAAACAGAAATAAGTAACATGAAGTTAACTAACCTGCCTTTTATGAAATAAGATATTTAGCAGTTCGTAGAAGTGAGAAGTTTATTTATACTTTTCTCCCCTGATAATAATGTAATACCTTATCAATATTACTTGATTAAATTGATTTGCAAAGATATCTGTATTGTTGACTGTTTTATGATAATTTAGCGGTGATTTTGATATTAATTAACTTTTTAAGTTTATAATCATTTAGATAAAATAACAAATTGTTGAACGTTGGAACACATAAAATGCATTTAAATCAGCTGTTGTTACTATGACAGGATATTATGGAATATAATCGTGTACATAAGACCTTGAGTGTTACTACAAGAGAATTGCATGTCGTTCGTTTTTACCTAGTATTATTTATAAGTACAATAAAAAGAGATACAGACGTATGTAATAGCTGTGTTCTCAATATGAGTAGTCACGTTTAATTCCTTCCCCGATAGAAAATAGTAAAACAAAAGAGAAAACAATTTCCTCAGCGTCCTGGTATCACCAATAAGGAGTTCAGTTTTTTTTATTCATGGAACTTATTGTATGCGTTTAAAATAATATTATACATCCAGCCTTAATTTCAATTCAATATCAATCAACACGAACACACTGCATACAATTGACTGCTAAGGTCATCGGTCAAGGCCCCCTTCGGTTTGAAAAGGAAAACGTTCGGTGTACTCTTGACATAAATCGTCTATAAAATATTATTCCTCAGCGTTTTTTTCACGCCTCTGTCGATAATTTTATAATTACTTGACTTCAAGACCTTCATAATTAGGTAAATATAGTTTTGTCGTTCAAAATAAATTGCAGTCAAAAATGAGAAAAGACGAAATAGTAATAGTATAATAGTTTAAGTGATTAATTAAATACACTACTTAGTCTACCTTGAATGCAACCGCTGCCCAAACATCTCTACAAAAACATCGTCATCCTTCGAATGCTATTAACCAAAAATAAAAAAAGCAAAACAAAAATAATATAATTAACTCTGGTATAGAGGTTTGTAGAAAGTGGCAATTCACGGTAAAATTGAATTGAATTGTTTCGCAAATAACGTTTTATAATATTTAACTTAAAATAAACTTACTCGTTACGCGTTGTTTGTGGAATGTGTTATTGTACTGAAAACTTCCTTTTATATAATGACCTACAAACAATAGTTGTGACGATTCATTTAAACAGTTTAAAATGAATCACATTCAGTAAATATATCGTAAAGACTGTTTAGGTCAGTGGGATTTTGTAAGATGTCGTTGGTTTCCAAATCAACAAATCATTGAGGAAGTCTTAAAGGGGGAAGCCTAGCACATGATAGTACTCGTTATTGGTTGAACATGAATAATGGAGTTACGGTAAATTGTTCTAAAAAGCAGTTACTGTTATCTCATACGCGTAAAACCGACTTTGTAAGATAAGTGCGAGGTCAAAATAAGTTTGAGCTAGCCATCAGTTACTCTTAAGATTTTTACTGATATTGATAAATATTTAGTACAGTCAGGAATCGCCGCGCCCGAGCCCCACGCCAAATTTCGTATTGGTCGTAAATAATAATGTAAAGCTAAAAAAAAAATATATCTGACTTTTAATCTAAACGTCAGTCCGTAATAACATGTTATCATATTTGATATTTTTTTTGGCAAATAAATTTTATGTTACCTATCCTAAGAAAAGTTTAAAAATGCATTAAAAAAATATTTCTATAAAACTTAAAGTTTTGCTATGGGGAAATGGTAAGCATTCATCTGTAGTTATAAATAATATCTTTGTCGAAATTCTAAAAAAAAGGTTCCCTGAATTTGAAGCCTTTATAAGAGTTAAATTCACCATGGCACAATTATAATGCTATGTGTGGTTTTTTTTTTCAGATTGAAAACAAATTATTGTTTTTAATAAACAGACTTTCGCCTAGACCAACGTCTTTGGCATTAGTAAAAAAATCGTATAGGTGCATCAGTTTTAATACAGGATTAATACCTTCCCCATGCAAAACAAAATGGATCAAAAACCCATGTTTAGACCGACAAAAGTTTTCATTAAATTTCACCCAGTTAGACGCAAACAGAAATAACAAACCGAATCTGCTACAACAGTCAAAATTCTCCCTGGACTTACTTAAAGCCTTCCCTAAAACCTTTGCTTTCGCTCAAAAAGATCCGAATAAAAGAAAAAAACGGGTGCCTAAATTGATATTACTGCAAAATCCCTTTAGGTGGCTGATGACAAAAATAGATTTTAGTGTATTGAGAAGCGTATGGGATCCAACATTTACTGAAAAGGAATTTAAATATGGTACAAGACAGGTATGTGTTTTTAAAATGTTCCCTCCATTGCGTACTGTTTAATACATAGAACCAAAGATATATTATACTATAGATGGAACTCTTGAAGCCTAAAAGTGAGGCATTTTCTTTGACCTCCGGAGGTCTCAATTTTATTTTATTGTATTTACTAAAGTTTGATATTATAATAAATCGAGACATTTTTAAAACACTAATTAAAATTTTATAACAACCACAAAACAAAAATAGTCTTGTTAAAAATTGTTTTAAATAAAAAAATAATAATGAAATACGATAATTAACATTTTAATGAATGTTTAAGTTTATTCTATTGTTTATTTTAGAATTTAAAAAACCACACACGTTTCCCCAAACTTGGGAAAAATTTCAATGATACTGGAAAGATTTTTTTTTATAATTTCTTTCGCGGCTCGCATTTTAACGTCAAATTACTATGGAGCGCTCCCTCTATGTATAATATCTCTTTGCATAGAACCTTAACCCAACATATCTGTTTAATGATTGATATACATACAATGTTTAAATGTTATGCGTAGGCAATATCACTAGTGACTGAAATGATAAGCCTCGGCAAGTACGAGGAGCTGAACGGTTTGCTCACGAAGCCCGCTCGTTTAAGCCTGCTCAGGGAGTTGGAGCGGAACTGGAACAGTCGGCACCGCGCCCTTTTGGCACTCAAACACGACGATATACAAATATCTTCGCCGAGGAAAGTGTACTTCATACGGATAGCTGGTATTTACTTTTATTAAATTTATTATAAGATCATTAAACTAAAAAGTTGCTTTTTTCTAATCATAAAGTTATCATTACGTATTTTTACCTATTCTTTTCTAATCGTATCGGACTAACTTTGTCAGGTTTCGTTGATCATAGTTTTCATATCAAAAGTTTTAGATGGAAGTTGTTATCTGCACTCATATTTTGTTTTTCAGATAAAAAGTTCTGCGACGTCGACATGTCTTTTTTAGCGCTTAAATGGGCACCGATAAATGCCGTTGACTCTTTGATATTTACGGAGATTTTCGCAAGATTCCACCGCGAGTACACACCGCATTGCATTCCAGAGTGGACCATAGCTTACTTTAAAATAACACGTTTTGAGGTATTGCGGCGATAGGTCCCACTGAATTTAAGGCAAAATAATTGAAACAATTTTTATTAACAATACTTTATCAAGTTCTTAACAATAAAAATGTAACGTATAAAAACGTGTAAAAGATACAAAAATAATTATTTGAACACAATTATCCAGCCATAAGTTACATATCTAGTAAGAGTTTGTACGGATCTTCGAGATATTGTTTCAAGATGTTTGAGAACCGCGCCATCGTAACACCGTCCACCACGCGGTGGTCGGCGGACCAGCTCACAGTCAGGATGTGCGCCTTGCTCACTTCGCCCTCGGAATTGAATCTAGGTAAAACCTGAAAAAAACAGTACGATCGAACGGTTAAATGTAAGTAATAATTATAAGAACTAAAATGTATAATAGAGCCTAATAAAATCTAAGTACCCACTAAAGTATGCAGAAATTAATATCGTACCAAAACTCACCAAACTACTTAAGTACTACATTGAACATCCTCTTTTTAAATATGCGAATTATTAAAATCAATTCTTGGGTACTAGTAAAAATTGTAAATTGCAATTAAACATTTGTATTATTTTAAATGAAAAAATTAAATGTAATTTAGATACCTGTATTTTCCCGAGGGCGCCGATGGAAACCTGCGGTGGGACGATCACTGGCTTAGCGTACGTTCCGCCAACCTACAATCAGAATAGGTGCAATGTGATATTTTATACAATCGAATGGAATTTTTATTGTAAATTTCTTTACACCAATAAAAATATATGCAAAATAAACATCGTCTTACTTACAATGCCAATATTTGATAAGGTGAAAGTTCCTCCTGACAAATCGTTTAATCCAAGTTGCCCTTTTGTACCTTTTTCTTGTAAAGTATTAAGTTCTCTAGCGATATCTAAAATGGTTTTGTGTTGTACGTTCTGAAATTTGTTAAAGCAGATATAAACGAACGGTTTCCATAATAAAATGGTGTAGAATATTAAAATCGATTGTAGTTTTGTAAATAATTCTTACTTTGATAACGGGCACCACTAATCCATTAGGCGTATCCATTGCAATACCAATATTATGATTTGCTTTGTAAATGAGATTTTCGCCGGCGGCATCGAGGCTGGAGTTTAGAACAGGATATGCAGACAAAGCTAATGACGAGGCTTTAATAATAATTGGCATATACGTGAGCTTCACTCCTCTCTCTTGAGCTATTACTTTCAAACTTTCCCTCGATTCAACCAATTTTGTAACATCGTATTCGTCACTGAGGCCGAAATGAGGAATTTTCTAAAAGTTTTAAAATAGTTTAATATCATTGCTTACTGTCTTAAATACCTTTTGCTTATAACTTAATTGAGCCATTTTTATCTTACCATTGCTTCCGTCATAGATTTTACCATGGCTCTGGTAAATCCAGTTATTGGTACTATTTTATCTTTTAAGATTTCTTCAATTTTAACACTACCAATAGAGATTGGCATTGCTTTGGCCTCCACAGAAAGGGGAATTTCATTAGATTTATCCGCAGATATATTGAGATGCGCTAAGACATCTTCTTTGAGTATTCTTCCGTTTCTTCCACTTGGATTTACGGTGCCTAAATCTACCTGAAAATAATTTTAATTATTAATTCACCTTTAGTTATTTTACTTTACCATTATATTATATTTTTTTATGTATGTACTTTAAATTGGGCCGCAATTCTTCTCACAGCCGGTGTAGTGAGAACTTTGACTTTTTGATTTGTTTGACTTTGTGTTTTGAAGACTTCAACGTTTGTTTCCGTATCGGAATCGGAATCTGAAGACGATTCTGAAAATTAAATTATGATCAATCAATTTGATTTCGTATTACAAATATTATTAATTTGATTCTATATGATGAGTCTTCTTTATTTTAGCGTATATTGCAGCTAGTTCACACCTGCCGCATTACTTCAGTCATCTCGCGAATATGACGCATGCTACTGTGTCTAAATATCAGGCGATCAAGAAAAACTTAATTGATATACAATAGTTACCATCATCAGCGGTAGAGTCGACATCAATATCAACGAGAGGTTGTCCGACGAGTGCCGTCTGATCAACTTCGTGGTATATTTTGGAGACGACACCATCGTATCGACTGGTGATCGTTACCGCAGCTTTGTCGCTCTGCACTTCGCAAATGTTATCAAATTGTTGTACTTTATCACCGACTTTAATGAACCTAAAAGAAATGAGATTCGATTTAGATTCTTTTCAACCTAAAATTAATTCATCTATAATCTTTTTTTCATCTGCTCGAAGCAAGGTACCATTATATTAATATCGCTATTACTCTCAAAATATAAAACTTTAACAGATGCTACTTATAGTTTGGGAGTATTTCTATATTCCCCAAGCATAGTAAGTGTATAAATCAAAATGTTAATTAATTTACAACGATACATATTTTAAAATTTTAATCTCATCATGTACATTGTGACATTTTTTACCAAAACTTATTAACAAACAACGTTATCGTCAGTTATTTGCTGGGGTCGCGATAGATAAGACACTAAAGTGATAAGAAATTGATTCAGTTACATTTCACATTTTTGTATCTATTTTGAAAATATAAATAATAATTATCCGATAATCAAAACTGTTTAACAAGTAAGACAACTTCATTCAATGTTAATATGTTTTTACGTAAAGCTACTTTTTATTAATTTATCGTGTCGTGCATTTAACAGCCGTTTTCCATTGCCGAGGTACTCTTACAAACATTGTTTTTCTTCTCTATGATAATGAATTGAAAAGTGGACAATATATTTCTGTATTAAAGCTGAGGCTGTGGAAACCCACAGCACTTAATGGAATTTAAGTACTTATAATTAATATCTCGATTCTATATAGTATTTACCATTCTTTAATAACAACTTCTCGTATGCCTTCCCCGATGTCTGATAAATTGAAAGCGACGGTTTTATTTCGAACCTCTGTGGTCTGGAAATATCTACACTTTACTTTGTTATCTTCAATAGAATGTAGATGTAAGGCGCCGCAATATCGTACCGCGTTAGGCTTTCTCTGTAATTAGAAAAAAAATACGTGTGAAAAATGTTAGGATATAGATAAATTTAAGGTTATAATAATAGGATAAAACCATATAAGGTATGGTTAAAGTTTAAATTCAAGAGTGATGTGAAATTTGTATGAATTGAAATTTTTATTGGTCTCATTATTTTAGCAACTTTTGTATCATTACTATTTTTTATCCTTGACATCAGAAATGATTTATGCAATAGAATATGCTAAGATTGTGCGACTTAAAAAAAAGTATAGTATTTCTTTAGTTTCCTAACTAATAAAGTAGAGTATAGTAAATGTACCAGTAATTGATACTATAGTGGCTGAAAAGCGCTATTTTCTTCGTCACTTTTAATCCGTTGCTAGTAGAAACTTTTGTAAAAGTTAATAATATTAACCAGTCCTTCAAGTAACTTATAATACACCTCAATTTATTTTAATTCATCTTTTAATAATTTTTATGATTTTTTTCCCAAACCTCTCAAAATGCAGTAGTAATTGATAGGCGTCTTTTTGTTTGCGGTAGTAATTGACAAGGTGATTGTTCTTATTTTAACCAACTTAATATTGTTATATTAAGAAAGATTGAAGTCCAATAAATATTTTATTTTAATACATAATAAACATAAGTATGCTTGTGATAAAATATCATAAAAAACATAAATTTGTTCAAAGCAAACGTTCATATTGGTAAATATAATATAGGCGAAAAATGCCATATATAGCGGGAGCGCTCCATTATTGTGACAGCAAGCAATTTATAAGGGGTATCAATTACTAGAACACGATCGATTTTGGTTCTAGTAATTGACAACCGTTATAACTAAATAAATAATTCAAAATTAAATTAGAAAATTAGACAATAGAGAGTACGTCTATAACAAAATGTAGTTCTGGTAATATTTTTCGATTCCAAAGTGCTGGTTCCATGCTAAGCTCCCGCTAAGCAATACACTCTCTTAACAAAACACGTAAGAAAAGTGACAAACAAGGAGCGCGCACTGCCGTAAAATGCTATATTATTAATAAATAAGTATTATGAATAGAAATCACTGATTTTGATTTTAAATACAAATAACAGATAGTTCTACTATTACTTTATGTGTAAATAGCATGAATAAAATTAACAGATATTTTATTATAAGATGTCAAACTCCAAATTATCAATTACTGGGTCACTATCAATTATTGGTACATTTACCTTAGTGGTATGGTGTCAACTATCCTAAGCACTAAATGAAAGTATGAATTGTTGAGTACATTCAATCGTGTAACTTGTGCAAAAAATGCAATCAAAAATCTTAAAGCATGTCCGAAAATGCACGAAAAAAGATTAACGTCCGAATGCCGAATGTCAAGGTAACATTTTTATCGCTAAATCAATTCGATTTATTCCCAATTACTCTCCTGCGATAATTTTATAAGCAGGCACGATAACATCGGGTGATTACGTAAGTTATTATTTACTTGTGATAACTTTCGCGTTTGTTTTGTGCGTGTTATCTTGTGCGAGACAGAGCGAGATGTTAGGCAAAAAGTGGAGGCGAACGTCACATGTTGGTACAAATAAAATTTGACCTGTATCTCAACGCTTTATAACCGGCTTTGAACAGTTCGCATACCGGTCGACGAAATAACTAGGTATATAAACTAAACTGATTTAATAGATAGAGGACAAGTTAGTAAATGAAAACTTAGGTTAAAGTTATTCTGTCGAATGCTATTTTGGATTGCAAAGTTAAGTTTAAAAGTTTTAGTTAATATTTAATTTAAAAAAAATGTGTAGGAGAACTAGTTTGTTTGATATAATATAGTTACAATTTAAAAAAAATATCTATTGGTTTACTTATCGGTATGAAAAAAAATAGTTTGAAACACGATAATATCCAAAGTAAAGAAACACTTACACTTTGCACAAATAAACACAGTTTTCTACATTTGTTCACGTTTTTTAAATTAACAAACAACTTTCGCATCACAAAAGCCATGACTTTAAACTTAAAAGTAATAGAATAGATTTAAAATTAATTTTGTATATCACGTCTCATGACGCGGCCATTCCAGTTTGCCCGCTCGCGCGCCACTGCTTCTATCGCCCAAAATTATCAACGCCTTTGGCATTGATTAACATATTAAACAATTATAAACTTATATATTTCAACGTCTTCAACCGTCACTTGTATTACAAATCGAGGTCAGCGCGCAACTGAATGACAAGGTATAGAAAATTCATTGATAATTATGTAAATAATTAAGTTTTTTTACAAATAAAGACCATTTAAGTACTAACACCTCATTATGAGGCATTCTCTACCCATCTTAGTACCTAGTTTCTCAATGTCGAAATAAATTGTTATAAATAAGGTTAGGACAACGGAAAATAGTCTAGAGTAGAAAATAGTTTTTCTTATGGAAAGAAATTACTTTTTATTGATTAACAACTATGCCAGTAACTTACAAACAAGAAATATTTCATGATTATAATAAGTCCAAAGCTTTTTGACAGAGAGAAGATTAAAAATGACTATTAAAATTACATAAAAAAGAATTTTAGACATGTGACGTAAACTAAGGCATAAAGTAAACAGTTGAAGAATAATTATGTGTGTTCGAGATATTATCTTGTCGAGGCAGTTAAAGGTTTGTTAAGTTTTATCTGATTGTGCAAAGCTTGTGTTTACTTACGTTTACTCGGCGTCATCATAGTCATTGCTGTACGGTAGAGCCGAAAATGTTAATCGATTTTATTTCGTCTGCGGGTTTTAAATAAGTGAGAGAATAAGTAATTCCTTTGCCTTTTACTATAGGCGTGGAGTTGAGTGAGGCGAAGCGTAACATTTGATCAGCATTAGGGATTCCAAAATTAATTAACAGGAGGGGATTATAAAAAATACAATAATAAGCAATTGTTTTTATTAAAGACATAATAAACATGTTAATAAAGTGAATAAATACAATAATGTATAATCGATAACGGTAATGTAATGTACGACAAAACGCAGGGAAACCCATGAGACTGCGGTGTTTATCAGATCTCGAGTAAGTACAAATCTTACGAGTCTCATACGTGCACTGGCTAGTGTTTATCACAGAGTTGTTCTGTTCACTTTCTCTCATACAAACACCTGTTTACACTGCTGTTTCGTGAAGATTGAAGATAGAAGGCAGATTTGTGCTCCATTACTTAATTATAACGTACATTTATACAATAGTTGTGTTCCGAAATAAAAAAAACGAATGAAAACATTCGTGACACTGTATGGATGTTTTCAAGAAAAATATTGTATTTAGCAATCGTCTACTCTATGGTGTACTATTAGTCGTTTATGGGATGGAATCATGGAATACATGTATCCAAAAACACGTTTAGTATATGCCATAAATATCTTCTCAAAATAATATACATTTGTACGATCGTAAATAAAAAAAATACAAAGTCGCAGTACTTAACTATTGCTATGCGTTTCACAAAGGCTAATAAATCGCGCATGCGATTATCACATTGTGTCCGTAACATATCTAATATAAACAATATATAGCATTTACACACGGTTTTACTTATTAAAACAATATGAGTTAATAAGAAACAATAATTACTTTTGATATTTAATACCATTTATTTCACATAATTTGCGAGAAACAGTTATCTAATTTTTAACGGCATTATAGTTTTGATTTGTACTAAGTTGCATTTGTTTAGATCGTGTGTTTCTAAAACAAATTCATAATGTACATTAAAGTTTAAAGCACAATTATATAAAACTTGAAAAAAAGTTAAATACGAAAACATAATATAATATAGCAAAATACAAATTAGATTCAGAAAACCATAAATCGCAGAGTAATAGTGTTGGGATTTTATCCGGATAAAAACTCAAAATGGATAAATACCCATAATTTCTATCTTTTCTGCGTGATTTTTATCCAAAACGTGGATAAAAACTATCTGTCATTTTATAAATGTAATTTAGCGTAAACATGTTTTTTTTTATGAATAAACGGGTTCGGAAGAAAAGAATAACAAAAATAAAATTATATCTAACATGCTTTATTAATCAATTTATTGATATTAACAACTTTTTAATGTGTAAAGTAATGTGATAAGCATAATAAGCAAACACCATTTTTGTTAAAATATTAATAAATAGATTAAATAAAAGTTTCCAACTTAAACAATAACTACCTACTTAAAAGACAAACGTAAAAGAATTAAAATTAAAATGTATTAAATTTTCACCAAAGAGGTTTCTTCTTGCCGGCCAGTGTTCCGGCCGCAACACTATAGTATTGATGGGCTGACGTCTCGAGTTTTTATCCGAAATGGATAAAAACCCGAGACGTCTATCTATACTAATATTATAAAGAGAGAAACTTTGTATTTTTGGATTTTTGTTTGTATTGAAATAACTCAAAATCTACTGAACCGATTTCGATAATTCTTTCACTATTAGAAAGCTACGTTCATTGTGTCTAACATAGGCTATAACTTATTTTTAGCAAAGTTAAGGAAATAGGAATAAACAGCGCATTTCTGGACCAGTTCGCAAAATTTCATTAAATTTTCCTTTTTATTGGCTTACGCTGGCTAAACCGCTCAAGTTCTATAAAAATGATGTAGGAGGCATTTGTAGATCTAAAAAAGTTCTACAAAAAAGTCAGCGATGGCATATGTTTATCTTTTACGGTTTTCTCACAATAATCATTTTTTGTTTTTGAAAATCAATTAAAATATGCACTTAATTTGCCGCATTATTTTTTTGGTTTAAATATTAATCCTTATCCAAATAAGTGTGTCTGTTATCAGGGGAATTTGATGTAGATTAAAATCGTCCTTGACCTTATTTAAATCTGACGAATAGTTTAGAAGATATCGCGAACACAAGTAATAAGGGTAACCGAAAAATCATCTTACGAGCCGGGCGTAAGAAGTAATGCAAAATAATTAGGACATTCTGTTATTTAATTTAGTTAAATTAGTATATGTACTCAATATCAAGTAAATATAACATTTTTTTCAATGTTGAAATATGAATAGAAAGTAAATTGTAGTTGTAAATATTTTAAACACCATGCGGACGAAGTCGCGGGCAACTGCTAGTATATATATATATATAATATACAAGACGTCAGAATGATTAGGAAAACAAAGTATCGAAACGTTTTACTCCAATTTCTCCAGTATTGTTAGGGTCAATTCTTTTTTCCCTTTTTGCCATCAGATCCTGGTAGACCTATACATACGCGGAAGTACCTAATAATTTTGCATTCAAAAGTTGTTTTCATCAATAAATTAATTAACAAGGCATGTTAGATATAATTTTATTTTTGTTCTTCTTTATTATCCCTGAGTAACATAGGCTATATTATTTAATTGCACGCGGACGAAGTCGCGCACAACAGCTAGTATGAAATAATATGCTAGCTTAAGATGAGGTCTTATAGTGGCACTTAGATGCGTATACGGTTCATAAGAAGATTACCTGGGCACTGCTTGGCATGGACATAATGATATTGGGGGCAGGATAATCGAAAACAAAGGTATAAAAGGAGCCCAGGATAGGGTGCAGTTATAAATAAGATAGTTTTGATACAATACATGACAGTTAAATATATATTAGATTCGAAAAAACATAAATATCCATTGATTTGGATAAAAATCCGATGAAAATGGGTAAAAACGGGTTTTTATCCGTTTTGGATAAAAACTCGAGTAAATATCATTTGAGTTTTTATCATCTGCCCATCAATACAGAGTAATCAATATTTTTTTAACAAATAATTCCATTAATATAATAAATAACTGTAATGTATATAAATAATAACTTACTTCAGTAGATTATTAAAGTGATTGGAAGAATATGATGTTCATAAATCACAACACATCGTAGATTTTATATAAGAGTTAACTTATAATAAGGAAGACTAGTTTAAAATAACATTATCTGAAAATTAAGTTATTGTAACACTTTTTACATACGATTTAAATCAAACAATCTGTATGGGAATGAATAAGTAATATACTTGAAAGTATTTTTTAAGTAGTTATTGTTTTCATCTTAATTGTTGACACAGTTTAAGATATTATACCATTAAAAGCCGGGAAAGCAGAATTTCTTTTTATTATATTAGGTATGTCAATTATTTTCTGTTAAATAGTGTTTATTTCCGAAGTTCTGTGACACAATCCTCTTACTCGTATTTAAAGTCGTTACTTATCCAGATCTTATAAAACCATATATGACAAAAATACACGATTCAAAAAGCTTTCAAATATACATTTTACACAAACCTCGCGCGTTTAACACGTAGACTTTGTGTTCGTAAAATTTGATAATTAAAAATGTAATGTTTTTTATCTTAACAATTTATTATTTCAAATCTAGGTGTTAAGTTATCAAAATTTCACTAGCCTTTTCGAATGTTTAAATATACCATAAGAGCAAGGCGTAAACATTTATATATTCAAAAATCTGTTTTAAAGATGTACGACTCCAGCCTTACGCAATTCATAAACCGTAAAAAGTTTACAAATTATTATCGTGTTGTAAACTTGATCACAACATCGCATTCTTCTTTTTAAACATTGTTAAAATATAAATAAAAATGTACGTTAATATTGTGCCATTAATTAATGTATTCGAAGATGATTTTGTGAATCGCATTATAGAAAACGAGGAACTATAATGTATTGTGCGAATGACAACGTAGATACATAAATGTTGAAATATTTTGAAACGTAGTAATCATAGAGTTGAGTTTTATAATGTATTCATTATCCCCTGTTTGTGAATCAAGTATCGTAATGAGTGTTCGCAAAGCTAACAATAACACGGGCACTATTTGTCCGTCTAGTCTGACACGATACAGTTATAAAGCGACGACATCAACAACTAAACACAGACGTGATTTTTTTAATTATTTCATAGTTGTGATGACATCTATATAATTTCTAATCACCACCAAGTTACACGATGACTTTAAATTAGATACTAAAAGCGGATATTGTATGAATTGTTTATTTGATTGTGTTAGTTTCAATGTGCGTTCATGAATATTATTAAAAATTGTGCCGCAATAAATGGTTTTACATAAACATAAATATGACAATTTATAAATTGTAATTCAAACAATTTAAATAATTACGTTGGTCAGTGAAATAGATCAGGCGATTTTAATAGTTGTGGTTGTAAAATTTAAAAAAAGCTTGTTAACGTTTTCTCGTGCTACAATTCATATTTGGTCAACTATAAATCCATAAGACATGACATTCGTTGTAATTGTAATGTATTCCTTATGAAAAATGTCTATGAATTAAAAATGATCGATAATAATCAGTTTTTTTATAAGTTAAACACAATCTAATAAAATGGTTATGATGGTTAGCAGTTTTGTGCAATAATAATTTAGGCCTCAACTGTTAATATTCTTTTGTACAACGTGAAATGAAATTTAATCTATTGTAGATCGCTCCGTGCCAACATATTGTGTATCATACATGTTATTAAAGCATTGACTATGGCTAAGTAACATAAGTAGTTAATGTACAACACTTAATCACTGCAATTACAAATTAGATGATCGCTGTATTAAGAGTTTTTAGTTTAAGGAACACGAAAATATAAGTAGATATATTTTTTTTATGATCAACGTACTGAATATGAATTTCTGCAGTAACTTTAAGATTTATCACGAGTTTAACACATTTAATATTTAATTAATATACAAGTACTAACTAATAAACAATTACATTATAACATTACAATATTTTAGAATCTCGTATTTGATACTCAAATACCAAGGAAATTAAGTCACGATCGTTTAAATCTAGTCGTGTTCGTAATTATTTCTCTCTCTCGGCCGCTCGCATCGACATCCCTCAGTTCTATATCGATCGTATCGTTATATTGTATAGAACTAGTACAATGCTTGAGCGGTTTTATTTTCAAATGCAACATACGATACAAAATACATTTTATTCTAGCTATGTAAATCTACTTCTCACACGATAATTACATCTTCATAATTAAGTCATTCTGAAAATTCAACAAGTTTAGCAGTCTGTATCACTTCACACCGACGTGTCTCTGTCACTTGCGATGGAACGTTCCACTCCCGAACCTTCGTCACTTTTCGAGCGAACGTAAGCTACATATTACACGTGTATACTGTTCTATTACGAAGCTCTTTTTTAAACAGGCAATATAAAATTATTATTTTCTTACAGCGTTTAGTTTTCACTAGTCTCATATTAGTATTTTCTTTATCTGCTCGTCTTATTGTACTTACATATGCGTTTAAAAGTCTGTCATGTGTGGCGGTGTAGTTCGCTCGAATGTGGGCAGATGTCAGGGGGAGAGTATGGTTGTGGGGGTGTCGGCGTGGGACCTGTGGGGGGAGTAGGGCGACTGCGGGGGCTGCGGGACGGCGACGAGCGGCACCAGCTCGGGCTGGAGCCGCGACCCGCGTCACACGGCGGGCTCCACCGCACTCGGCGTCTCCGCGAACTTGACCTCGCGCCGGCGGCCCGCGGCCGGTTGCAGGCTGGCTGGGGGCGGCTGCAGGCTCGCAGACGACGCCTGCGCCACTAGCCGCGGCGGCAGCATTGCGCGCCCGAATGGCGACTGTCTTAGGAACTGGCGCGCCACTACCGGCTGCCAATACGAGCTCCCTGAAACGTTTGAACATTTATTAGTGTTGTAGTTGTTTCCGTAGTACCTATTTATTGTACATTTCCAGAGTGTTAAGAAAAGAGGAAATGGTATACCTTTGGGTGCGGCGGTCCTGGCTCGCCAGGCGAGGCTGCGCAGGCGGCCGCGGGCGCCCTCATGCACGGCATCTACGCTGGCCGAGCGCGTCAAGTGCGCGGGTACGCCCTCGCTCTCCCCCGCGCCTGCCATACCCAGGCCCTCGCTCACCGAGTACAACTTGTGGGTGATATCTTTTCCTGTAATACAACATTATTAAATATCATTCAAACACACTTCAATACAATAATTTTAATACGTTCTTACCAGCAAGTGTATATGAGAGCACATAGAACCTCATTATTCGGTTCAATGAGTACGCTTTTGGATTCACATCAGTGCGCTGAGTAACCATTGTGTTCAACTTCGCTTTGAAGTGTTTATATTTACGTGAATGTTTTATTTCAAAGCGACAGTTTTTACAGTCTACATTTCTGTGAGAAACACTTTAGCCTTCAATCGTAGGTCTTTGGCTGTTAAAGATACTGCGTTATAGAATAACATACCGATGAGGCAGTCGAGCACGACTTTTAGTGCCGGCCGGTGTCGCAGCACGCGCTCGAGCCTCATGCGCGGCCAGCACACGCACGTGCACACCTCCTCCGCTACCACGCTCACCTGCACCACAAATACGACCATTCAACTCAATAAAAACTTGCTAGTTCAACTACTACTGTAGTACATAGACTTGCAAATTATAGTAACTTGATGTTGGGTTTCCTTGAAGGATTTACTTTAAGCTGCATGCATGAATACGTTATGTCCCTTCGTTTAGTACGTTCTAAAATGAGGAATTATGAATTAATTACGTTTCTCGGTTTCGCCTTTGTGAAAACTGTATTTTGCAAACCAACCTTCTCTTGTATTGTTTTTTTCCCCGTGCAATAATTTATTCCGTTGTACCTAATTGTAACCATTCTATCATAGCCTTCATTCTATCCTTTTTTTGTAGTACTTACTTATCTATACTTTTAATTTCATAAAGAAAATAATTATTAAACCCTATAAAAGCCGACTAATTTACAAAAGTGAAAAACTGCTTCAAATATTATAATTGGATATTCGATACCATTACCTGTAACTTACTAAAATAATTTCATATCTAAATAATTAATTTAAAACTGCATAAATGTTATTCTAATTATTTCGGTAGATAAATCCACGGTTGTGGGTCTAATCTATTATTCATGGCTTGAGCCGGAATTATTCAACCTGAGTGGATACGGAATTACAATGAGCTGTGTTCTGTTACTAACAAATGATTTTTGCACCTATTGTTTCTCAGCAGTGAAAAGGTTAATGTTAGGTCCTATCAGTTCAATAACCGACGTTGATTAATGAGAAATCAGTAATAAACTGTATTCTCGCTGAAGGTCTTACAACGTTTACACATAAGTAGATCTACGACAATGAAGTTGATAAGATTTACATGCAAAACTAGTTTCCTGACTCTAACCTTATCCACGATTGTTCACATGCAAGCGTCGCCACAAATCTGATACTCGTACTAAAGTTGAAGGTTAGATTGCGGTTGACCCTATTAATGTTCGGCTCGAATAAGTGTTTCGGTGTTAGCATTGAGTTACGATAAAACGATTTTAAATAAAGGTTTGTAGTCATTTTATAAATACACCACGATATTGGTAGCTTTTTAAAGATCACATTCAATTATGAAGATTGCATGTTCGGGTTCAAAAGATAAGAGCTAAGACAATGATACATCATCGTGATGCAACCTGCACATATTATTTGAAGAAATTAAAAGATACTCCACACTGGGCCAGCGTGGTTGACTATAGCCTAGTCACCCCTTAGGCTCCGCGCTTCTCGGTGGGGACGTATAGCTGATGATGAATAATGAATTCAATTATTATGCTCTGACGGACAAAAGTTATGAAATGTATCGTAATATTACCTGGAAGACATCGTCAGATTGTTCCCTGTTGGCCTCCCACTCCGGCGAGTCCACGAACTGATATGGCTGTATGTAGTGCAAGTGCGTCTCGTCACAGCTCACCCGCATTCTGTATACCAACATCGCTAAATTAAATTAACTTAACTCTTTCATACTTACAATTTAAGACCATTATTATTCATCATACTACTTAATCTATACTAATATTATAAAAAGAGAATCTTTGTATGTATTGAAATAACTCAAGAACTACTAGCCCGATTGCAAAAAGCTTACACCATTAGAAAACTACATTATCCCCGAATAGCATAGGCTATATCTTTTAATTCCACTCGGACAAAGTCGCGAACAACAGATAGTATTATACATAATTATAAAAAAATATACATTATTATACAATAGTTTTGCTACGTGTTTTACGCCGTAGTTAAATACCATGACTTGCCAAGAATGCGTGTGTAGTGTAGTATACGTGTACACAACAATATTATAATGATACTAGCGGTCGCCAGCGACTTCGTTCGCTTGAAGTTTAGAAGTTCAAACAAAGTTTTTCATCTTATTTTAAC